>JANJYQ010065165.1:2745-20511 GCA_024605255.1 Rastrelliger kanagurta | reverse complement strand
ACAACCTGTATCGTAATGAGTCAGAGGCATACTTTGCTATGACTGTATATTCTTTATATTGCATGTCTCACCCTCAGGTTTATTGGCATAGAGGTTTTTTGTTTTTTTTTCCAAACCTGCTAAACAGCCTTCTGTTTTTTTGGTAAAAGAGATGTGTCATTAAAACTGAACAATAGAGCAATTGTTTTGCAGTGTCTAAAGTTGGCCTTAGTGTTGTGGAGTTTTTTTTCTCATTGAAAAACTTCATGAAGAGTTGAGCAGTGTAATTTAGTATAAAGGCTTCATTAACAGCTACTGGAGTACAATTTTCACCTTCCGCCACTAGCAGGAGCTCTAACTTTATGTAAACTGCCTCCACATTATTTTGAAGTAGAACCTGACACCATGATTCCTGCCCCTAGCTACTTTGACTCGGTATAAGTTAGCTTGCTAGCTTGCTGACCAGAGAGAAGATGATGCAGGTGAAGACCACCATGGAAAAAAAATGCTGATTCATCTGACAAAGCTGCTGTCTGCTGGGAGAGACGGCCCTGATGTTCATCACTAAACTAGTACATTAACATTTGTAATAGCTCGTTGAAAATGTGGCGGAGGTCTTCGAAAACTAACAGTTGTAAGGGATGAAAACTGATTATCATTTAAGTTAATGTAAAACTGCAGTTAAAGCTTGTTGTTTGTTATGAATATTGAAAGTTATTTTTGACGCATTATGTATTTAGTGCTTGTGAATGTTGGCAAGCAGCAAATACTCAATTAGTTGGTTATACCCACCAATTAGTTGGCCATGAAAAAGTGCTTTTCACACACTGCTTCTCTGACGCTTCAGTGTCACAATGATCTGATTAGCACAGCTCATTGTTGTCTTTCTCAGTTTTTACTAGTTAGCTTAGTTTAATGATAGGTCAAAGAGCAATAAGTCAAGTTGATAGTCAATTTTAAGAATGTCTGCCAGGATGACATGACAAACAACTTCAAAAGGGTGTGTTGTACTTATGGACTGTAAAATTTGAATCTGAGCAGGTCATTAGAGTGTCACTACCAAACAAAGCAGGTTCAAATTACGAATAAAAAGCAAGCACTAGTATGGCATCTTTTTAAGACACAATAATAAGATGTTAATTAAACATGATGAACTTCTCTATAGGAAAAAAAACTATTTACAGAAGTGGCTGAAGATATTGAATGATATAACTCATTTTTCAAAAATATAATAAAACAAATGAAATGTCTTGGCCAATACCGGGACCCTTAACTTGGTAAACTGCAGCACAGCCTTTTGAGGCAATAATTCCAGTCAAGCTCTTTCTGTAACTCCGAATAAGGTTCCTACACTTCTCCACTGGTAGTTTGGCCCACCCTTTTAGAGCAAACTGCTGCTTTTCTCTCAGGTTTGATGTCTCCCAACTGCAAGTTTTGGCTCTTTCCACAGATGTTTAATGGAATTCAGATCAGGACTCATTGCAGGCCACTTCAGAACAGCCCAATGTTTTTTTTTTCTCTCATCCACTCTTAAGTGCTTTTTGATGTATAGTTGAGGTCATAATCCTGCTGGAAGACCCATGACCTGCAACAAAGACACATCTTTCTGGCAGCGGGCTGTATGTTTCACTCCAAAATGCATTGATAGGCTTCTGATTTCATTGTGTCATGCACAGATTCAAGTTACTCAGAGCCTGAGGCAACAAAACAAGCCCAAAACATCACTGAGACTTCTTTTTTTCTTCTTCTTGTGTAAATATAAGGCTGGTGTGATTCACCAAAAAGCTCTCATTTTGTTTCATCAGTCCTAAACACATTCTCTTAGGGTGAGTGCCTTGTCAACATGGATTTTGTCCAGTGTGGCATTTTGGTGTCTTCCTCTTAGAAATGTAATCTTTCTGGGTCTTGTACCACGCAGCCCATTTTCATTCAGACAGCGATGGATGACTATTAAAAACTGAACCTGAAGATCACCTTGCATCTATATTAAGTGTTTCCTCATTTCTTTCTCAACTATCCGTACAATAATATCCAAACTATTTCCAGCCAATTTTCCTCTTTCAACCATATCCAGAGGTGCTGGCTAGTTTTCCCTTCTGTTTTCCATGTTCAATGTGATGCACAGAATTGCACAAGAGAACAGCACAGTGAGTCAATTTCTCCTTTTAAACTGGCTGCATGAATGATGATAAGACTTTAAACATCTGTGAAATTAATTAAAACACAACAGCCTGCTTACAAGTATTAAAAAGTATCACCAACTTCTAAAAAAGGTACCAGTAATTTTGGACACATCTGTGTATCATAAAATCATCAGTTATAATTATTGATCATACTCTTTTTAATAAATAGTAATTAATTAAAAATGAAAACGTCATCACATAATTGTGCTGATACAATAGATACAAGCTAAGAAGCTACGTAATCCTCAAACCATCAAACTTGGCTTGTTTAGATCATCATTCATAATACTAGTTGGCAATAGGGCTGTTGGAAGAAATTTGAATATAATGAATCATAAAAAACACAGTTGAATGCTGAAATGATTATTTGAATGTGTATTCGAATATAAATGTGTTCGCTGACGTTAGCTAATCTCATCCTTTTCGTCTTGGCGAACGAGTGAACCTATTAAACCAAATCTCACTAATGTTGTTTGAAATGTTATCATGATTAATGCACTAAACAGAGCACGTTTCTATATTTTCAGTTTATGCAGCCCAGTTCAGTGGAAGAGGAAATGATGAGAAGAGGGATGTGTTGAGATTAAAAATGTTCATTGGAGAGGATGTTATTCATTTGTGCCTAAGATTAGCTATTACTCAGCAGCTAGCTGAATGCTTTGGTCTGTTTTTTGGTAATGTTGGGATGCCCTCCAGTGGATAATAACAATAATAATAATAATAATTTAATGTTGACAGTGGTGTTGGAAACATATATGCCTGTGTGTACAAATACATTGTAATAATAATACACTAAATCTGAACAATAAAAATTTGAATATAATTTGAGTATTGAAAATATTAATGAATTAAATTCAATTGGGTTTGTAGCAGTAGATTTACAAGCCTACTCAACCACTGTGCAAACATCAGTTTTTAAATTGAAAAAATGCTTTCAATGCACAAAGTGTCTCTGTGTTTAAGCAAAGACTTGTTTTGTCCAACAAAATTAGAGCACACGACTTCATCAGACTAGCTTTGACATGACTGATTTAGCTTTGAATTTCAATTCTGTTCCGCTCCTCTGAAGCCAGTGGGGCAGCACAACTGCTGACAATGATTCATGAAGTATACTGTTCCACTAGGCTGAACTTCATGTTCTTGGCACTCATCCCTCACATGTTGATGAGGATGACTCATGTAGTTATTGCCGTAATCTCATCATGTCGAGATAAGATCACGGTCAAGAAGGGTTTGGTTGAAAATGATCTCATAACCGTATGTTTAGCTTTCAGATCAGTTCTACTCTGCTCCTTGTAGAGTCAGGCTGTGCTCTCCATTGGCTTGCTCGTGGAATGTAAAGAGGAATCAATCAACATAACTGTCTGCTTCCATTTTGGATTCAACTTGAACTTATTTTTTCCCCACACATTTTTCAAGGGTGAAAAAAAAAGAATCAAAAGGGGCAAAAATACATGATCACAGTTTCCCAAAATCCAAGCTGACAACCTCAAAGGTTGTTTTGTCCACAACCAAAAGATATCCAGCTTACTGTCATAAAAAATAAATTGAATAACTAAATATAACTGAAATCAGAGAAGTTGGAAACTTCCTTCTTAAAAATTATAATACTAATACTAATAGATTGAAAAAAAAAGCTGCAATGATTAAACTTGAAAACGACAAACTCAGTTATGGGAAAGTTAGAAATGAATCTGTGTTGAGAAATAGGAAGTGATGGATGGAATGGACGGCCTTTGCTCTATGTCATGAACTCCATGAAACCCTTAAGTTCTCCTTAAGTAAGAAAGCAGTTGAGTTTGATGTGAAAAGACTTAAGGGTATTGACATCTACTATCACACCGCCGTCTTTGAGATCGGCACTACAATGCAGAATTTGGGGTTAACGGCTAACTTTTCATTTGATGTTTCAATACTCCTTGGTACCGATTTATTTTTGACACCAAAATTCAGCTCTAATTGCCATGGTAACTTATGCTGATCAAATTACATTCAAGATATCAGATCAACACATAAAAGCACCATCTACTGACCATCAGTTCTCACTGGGAAATGACATCATCATTCCTAGAAGATCTGTGGTGTTCAAATAGTGCAAGAAGAAGTGCTTTGGAGGCTGACCCTTTGGCTTGCTTTAGAAAATTCTCTTTGAAAATTGGCTTATTAATTTTATTTTATGACTAGAAGTACACACGTTATTCATATCCACCTTAAAGATTATTCATGTATTTAGTTTAGTTTATTCTTTTCCACTAACAGTAAATTTGGTAACCTGGAGGTTCAAGTTATTTTGTCTTTTTGACACTGTTGACTCACGTAAAGTCTGATTTAAGGCTGAAAGGCTTATGAAGTGAAAGTTTGTTCAGCAATCAACAAATAACACAAAGACTCAACAATACCTGAATGCAATCACAGCCCATATCATCTCAGAACACTTCAGATGGAGACACATGAATCACAATCAGCAGGTGTCCTGACTCCTTAAAACAGATTTTTCTTTGCCTCCTTTCCTCCACGGCACAACTAAACAGTTTCAGTAAAAGTGTCGCTCAATGAGGCCTTGTTAGATGTTTAATAAAACACCTTTTTTTTCACCTGCTGTACCAAAATCATACTGAATACTGAACAAAGCATGCAACACTAGCGTACTTGTGTGCTTTCAAATCAGACACACACACAGATTGCAACTTGAACGTGAACTTCTCACAGTTCCATCACAAATATAATTCTATGGAATATCTAGTTAGAAAACAATAAATCTGATGTACACCGGTCTACAGAAGTGAAGTCTCTGTTCCAGTCATAACAAATGTGTGGATCCTACATGGAGCTGGAAGTGTAGCTCACAGCAGAACTGGATAACTGACGCCTGACACATGGAGGAGTGAACAACATATGGTGCTTCCCCCCCGGGGGCAGATCATTTTCCTTTTGAATGCCACGGTTGACGTCTTTTTTCAAATTTTCATCAGAATGACAAGAACACATTGCGAAAACCCCTGAGGGTAACTTAATTTAGTTTAACTTTCTAATTTAAAACTAAAAATAGAAAAAGACAGTCTTGACCTTTAGTTTTTTTGGGGGGTTTTTTGCCACTCAGATCAAAGAATTGACACCTTCCTCTCAACACTCCTCGTCTACCATAATACATCAGGTCAATTTCAAACTGTCTTTACATCACATAACAAATATACTAGTGATCTAATCCATTTAATGTGTTAGTTGGAACATTTATGGTATTGTAAATAAGGCAAAAAAAGAAAAAAGGGTCTGAACCACCTCACCAAAATACAAGTGGACACGTCTATTACAAGAAATTCAATTAACTGACTCAAGAAGCAGACAACACTACAGTCTCATTCAGAACCATTTATCATCATTAATATCTCTATTCAGTACAATCTGTTTACAACTGCTTATCTAATCATACAATTAATATAGCTCCAATAAACATGACTCAACATACTTTCACTTTCAGAAGTAATCATAGGTAGGTAACTTTAACTCTGTGCTACATCCGTTAATAGAGAGAAGCACAGCAGGCAGTGTTGGATCTTGGCACTCCACACAAGGTTTAGAGTAACATATGTTGGACTATGGCCTTGGTGATAGTTGGAGGTTATACTACAGAGATGAAAGAGAATACTGCTTTTTTTTTTTTTCAAGTGCGCCGCTTGTCCTTCGCAGCCTCCACTCGCATATATCAGAAATACAAATTGGTTTGTGCACTGTGAGTGATCGTGCACCCAATCCCCACTGGAAAGCCAACAGAAATCAAACGCCAGATGGAGGTTGAAGTCATCTCTGCTAAAAAAGGACCAATCTTCTGGCAGTTATTTTAAAGAGAGAGTGGGCATCTTTCAATGAAGTAAGCGAGTATCTGAATACCTCTGATAGCTCTCTGTGTTGGAGACTGGCAAAGTTGTATTAAGGGGTTTGGGGGGGGGGTCATTTCATACTTATCCTATAAAAAGATGAAAGAGAATTGAAGTTTAAACATGAAAGAAAATAAAAGAACCTGCAAACACTCTGAATGAAGAAAACTGGAACTGAATGATCCCATACACAAGAAATTATTGCGGTGGAAATGATGTAATTTGTAGGGATAGACCAATTATTGGCCACACTGATATTTGGCATTTTGATGCATATTGCATATTTTTCCAAATCCGACAGCCGATAACAGATCAATTGAAAACTGGGTTATTTTGTCTGCCTCTCTGTCTACAGTCACTGCTCTGTCTATAGCATTGTCCCACCTACAGACATCTCAACGCTCCTGGAAGTTTGTTAGTCTCTCGCATATTGATAACATCTCCCTGACACCCACAAATTCAATCTGCCATAAACTGGAGCGAGCAAGAGAGCAAAGCAGAGAGCGATGTAGTGCACGCAGGAGAGGGAGCAAGTGCATCTGTCTCTGTGAAAAAAACATTTTTTTTCTGTCTTTCATTATGACAATAAACACTATTTTAATTAATATGTACTGATTTCATAGTTTGTTTGGAACAATTTATTTAATTAAATATTGTTTAATTAATAGAAAACATTTGTAGCTCTGTTACCATGACATATTATTATTAAATGTCTCATAAATGTCTCAACATGTGTCAAGGACATATGATCTTTGGTCATCTGATAGAAAACAAGTATAAAAACATTTTACCTAGAAGTATTTAAAATGTTATATTGTGAGAACAGCATGTTTGATGATGTTGAGCTTCATGGTTAAAAATGATGTTCATTTTCTGTAACTCCATTACTGAGCACATTTTGGCTTCAAAGTCATATAAAGTCTTAATATAATCAAATTAAAAAAATACATCTAGGCACACACAGAATGGCACATTTTTAAATGTCGGTTCATTAATCACTGAGTAGTACCAAGATATGTAGTGGAAGTGGAACTCTGTTACCACATGCTCTTGCCCTCTATTAAAAGGTAAATGGTCATCGATCAACAACAAAATAACCGATCTGATGCAACTGTCAAATAAGCTAAAGTCTAATGCCTTGATTCCATCACTTCATACAGAAACTAACTAATTTAATTGGAAACTCTAGCTTGCATTGTACACATCAACAGTGGTCACTGTCACAACAAATGGGTTGATTTCACAAAACTTGACTCTGTGCAACAGGATGGGGTGCAATGCAGCCAAATGGTAACATCAAAGGGTCCAGACAGCCCCTACAGAGCATAAAATTATTCATTATGCAGATGAAATTGTATTATGCCTTCAGGACCATCCCTCATCTCTGCAAAAAATGTGTTATGGTTATGAAATCATTCTCAGAAGTCTCCAGCTACTCAGGGAATTGGTCAAAATTCACCATCCAACCACTCTGTATGAATATAAAGGATGTGACAGCCCAGGCATCACCTTATCACCTCCCAACAGGCTGTATTAAAAAATTAGGAAGGAATATATCCCTTAAGCGTTTAGAGCTGGTCCATCTAAAATTTATACCAAAAACTCAATATATGATTTAAAGCTGCTGGAGCAACCGACTGTACCAATTTTAGTTATTTTTAATTGTCATTATTATTCACAACATTTCCAGGTTTAAATTCTTAATCATCATCAAATTGGACCTGGAAATCAAAACTCTACAGATAAAACTGCCAACTTTACAAAATCCAAAACAGCAGGAGAGATTAAAGGCTCCAAACTTTGACTTATCCACTTTAACTTTCATGGGTACAGTGTATAAATGCTCTATATGGAAAGTGCCTTGACACAACTTTTGTTTTGATTTGGTACTAATAAAGTTTGATTGATTGGTCGATGTCTAGTGTTAATTTCATCAGATGAGACTAGACAATATATTTGTGTAACACACTGACACGTTATGTAGTGTTGATTTCGTCAGATGGGATTAGACTAAATAGATTTGTCAACAAAATGGACACTGACTGTGACAACGTAGTGAAATTAACACAATGCAGTAGTTTGTTCATTTCACTACTATCCCTTTTCCACCAAAGCAGTTCCAGTGCTGGAGCGAGAGCTGGGCTGCTGCAGGTTCTTGTTGGTTCAACTTACAAATCAGCTGAAAACCAATTTGCTTTTCCATTGCTCAAGGTGCTTTGGGACCCACGTCATTACATCACTACATATGTCAGTTACATCATTGCTTCCCTATAAACACTGGTGCTAACTTTGAGGCAACAACATGAAAAAGCAACAACAATACCAATGGATGACTATGCAGTTTATGCAGCTGCTACTTCTGGCTTTACAGTCCTTCACTCAGATGTGTAAATGATGGTTCCAGTTTGTGATTGACAGGTTTTTAATGGACAGTAAGTATGATCCAGACAGGTACATCTCGACTCCTACTTACAATGAATGCGACATGGTTAGCATTTGTTATGAGCTAATGTTAACCGGTGGGGCACAGTTAACTTTCAACTTGAACGAATGAATGAATGAATTTCACCATCAGTTTTGTTATTGCTGTTGGTCTCACCAGCCCCACCCCCACCGCTGACGTAACTGGTTCTTACCTCTAGCCCAGCAAGGAACTGGTGCTTCTCTGGAACCAGTTTTTCTGGCCCAGAGCCAGTTCTTTGTTGATGGAAACAGAAAAACCAGTTAAGCACTGGCCCCGAACCAGCACTGGAAGTGCTTTGGTGAAAAAAGGGTATATGTTGTCACAGTCAGTGTTTAAGGGTACTGGTGTCATCTTGCCATCGTCTCGTTTTACTCATGACTTCACTCCACTCATCTATTTGAAACAAGACAGACTTCTCTATCAATACATTTAATTACCTGGAATTTAATAGACTGCAAATTTAAATTAATCACCCATCTTCATCATGCTGTTCAAGATAGTACCTTTATTAATCTTATCGCACATAATCAAAAAGTTCTGCATTGGGATTACGCAGTTACTGGAATACCAGCAATTAAAATCAATCATCCTTTCCAAACTCAGTTGAACTCAGCAGTCTAACTTGTGCAGTTCCAATCAATAAAAAAAAAAAGTTGAATCTCTTGAGTCCAAGAAAAATCCTATCAAGAATTTACATAAATCTTAGCAATTCAGGCAGCTTAAAATCTCTCCCTAGTGAGACTGAAAGCTCTCCATTAGCATTAATGCCGACTTCTGGACACATCTGCAAAAAGTAAGAGCAATAAGTCTTACGGTATAATGTTATTCATAGCCTACACTACACTGGAGAGAGATTACACAAAAAAATGGGTTTTTATGAATCACACAGATGCACACACTGATCATAAAACACAACAGACGCTGACTTGCATGCCACTTGTCACTGCTCACCAATCTGGCACTTTTGATTCCAAGTTAGAGATCAATTATCTCATTTATTGAACTCCCACATCCTTTATCCTTGGAGGTCTGCATCTTCAGGAAACCTACCGGCACTACAATTACTCAGCACTTCTAGTATTCTCCTCACACCAAAAAGACTAGGTGTGACTATCACAACGTAGCTTTAACATGACACTGTTTTTTTTTTTTTTTTTTTTTTACATATTTTACTTTTACAGGAACATATTTTTTGTTTCATTCTTGTCAACCATTGTGTCTCCATTACAGATCAGACCCTGCAGGTGATGTAATCATGCCGCAACAGCTTACATCGTCATGCAATTTTGTTGTGCATCAGTTATGAGCGTGACATCAACGAGACACGCGACAAAAGCGAGGTCAACATATGTCTTCTTGTCCATCTTCATCTTCTACTACTACCACCCTTCTTTCTGCTGGCTTACATATTTCACTTTTTTCCCTGTATATCATTTGTTCTTGCTTATTTAGGTATGTGTTTATTTGTGTATATGTATGAGCTACAAGATACATGAATTATAAGATAAGATCTGTGTCTTTTCTTTGTCGCAGTCTGAGGGGGAAGAGTTTTGACACAGCTTGTAAATCTACTTGATGTGTTGTGTCAGTATGTTCCAAAAGGAGCCAGACAGAGAGGCAAGCGTTTTAGTCGGTGGTGACAGGGCTGACAGATGGGAACAGTGGGAATACAGTGGGCCTTTGCAGAAGAGGAAAGTCTTCCAAGTTTGAGGACCGGCATGCAATCAGAAACCTTTTTGAGGTGTGAGTTGGCTCGATGTTTTGACCTCAAACTATTGAGCCAAGGCAGCTCTGGATTCATTACTGTAGCATCTTGATGTATCTGTGCCATATCTTCTACAATATGTGAGCTAATTAATATTCCTTCTACTTCAGATTACTTTGTTGACTACTATTTTACATTACGGATTCTTCAACAGAGCATGGGATATTGCTATCGAACATAAATATGTTAACATACGCATAATTACCTATTATGAATCCCAACAAGAAAAAGTGCTGTTGTGTTTTTTTTATGATGAAACTGGAGGGTTTTAAACATGTTGTGGCGTCTTCTTTGGTCTTCTCTATTGGTGTCTGTTTTTTTTATGTTTGCATGGTCTTCATGAATGTTTTATATCTGCATGCTCTGAATTTAACTGCATTGTTAACTACTTTCTGAAATGCTTTTAAGGGCTATTTTCGCTAATGAAATCCAGTCACCATGAATTCATTTTGGTGCTGCTGGGAAGGAAGGGGTGGTCTGGTCTGCTAAAGGCCATCATCATCGTCAGCACTTGAAACTTTTTTATACTTTTTGTCTCTGCCTGGCGGCTGAAATTGCCCATTTTGGACTAAAACTTTTAGGTTTTGCTGCAGTTATTATCATCACTTAAATAGTGATTGTGACAGTTAACTGACAGGTCACTTTTCATTCTTTCTGAAATACCTGAAATGATGTAATGTATGTGAGAACTTATCCTAAAAACTGAAAATATGACTTTTTAAATTATACTACTAGACATCTAAAGTTGTTTTCTCAATGTTGTTTAAATATCCTAGTTCTTTTGTCATGTGTATTACATCTGCAAATATGTATCATTATTATAATTCCTTCTTAAATACGTCTAAACAGCTGCCCCAGAGAGCTTCATCCCCCACCACAGCAGGACTGGTTAACCAGACATTAAAAAGAAGGCCCTGCATGATGTTGTGTCACCAATTCTAGGGAGATATG
Source organism: Rastrelliger kanagurta (assembly GCA_024605255.1). Taxonomy (NCBI): domain Eukaryota; kingdom Metazoa; phylum Chordata; class Actinopteri; order Scombriformes; family Scombridae; genus Rastrelliger; species Rastrelliger kanagurta. Next base: position 9,294 of record JANJYQ010065165.1, on the reverse strand, counting down.
TCATATTTAATGACATCTCAAATATTGTAACCAGTGTCACAGATAACCACCAGCAACTTGCCACTACAGGGGAAGAAGCTATCACGCCAGGTTGCACAAACATCTACAAGTACAGCAATGTCACAAGAGAAAACTGCAAGCGGCAGTGACAGATACAGCCAGGCATGACTAATTTAGGGATGGCAGAAATGACACACATACACAAAACTCCTTCCTGTCTGACATAAAGTATGTAGTGAAAGACGGAGATGGAGAAAGGCATGCTTGTCCATCAAGATCTATGGTTCTAATCAATGTGCCTACACGACACTCCTATCCTTGCAGATCAATGCCACTCTCTCCCCCCACCCTTGGCACAGTCTCATCTGGAACAGGTACCGGAATGGGAGGTGAGAGAGGGAAAGATAATCTTCAACTGATTTACACTTGGAACACCTCTGTAATTTGTTGAAGTCATTGTGATTGAGTGCATGGGGGTTGAACATGACTGAGCAAGCAGCGGACAGGATCAACAAGTCCGCTGGTGTCCTAAAGGGTTTGACGGACAAGGTCGCTGTTAAAGGTCTAGCAGCATTTACCGTGTTCTTTGTCGGACTGAGACCACTCTAGTCCTTGTTGAGGTTGTCAAGACAGGTTAAGCTATTCAACGACCAACGCAACATAAAAAGTGCAGTTAGTTATGTGGCCGGTTGAGGTCCAAATTAAGAGTGGAGGAACTATACCAGTTTGAAAAGGTTGAAAATAAGAATAAGAAATTTCTCATAGTGCTGACGTCATAGAATCAATCCTTGTCAGTTGCAGCCGCCACTCTCTGAATCTCTCCGTGATTATGCTGACCTAATCAAATTCAAAGACCCAAACTTTTTTAATCTGCACCTATCTGTACCTTACCATGAATCACTGTTCTATGCACTAAGTAAAATACCAAACTTTGATTCATGCTTCTACCATCACTATTTAAAACTAAATTCATTTATACGAATGAGGAAACATACCACCTGACTGTTCTGAGAAACTGTCAGTTTTTATCAAATGTGTTTCTTCAAGCATTGCAAAATAATATTCAATTCTAGGCAGCTGTTCAACTACATAAATAAATGAGTACACCAAACAGTGACTGTCCGCAGCAGAAGTTGACAGACTATCTCCTGAGTCGTGTTAAAAGAAAACCCTAATGGCCTTCTGCTGGCTGGTGGTACCACATTTGGAAGTCTGGGCCGTTTGTATTCTCATCTCAAAAGCCCTGACCTTCCTCTTCAAAAATAAACCATGTAATCAATGTCTGGCTCAGTGAAGCTATCCTCATGGGAAGTAGGCTCTCTATCCTCGGTATCAAAAACATCACTGATTACTTGCTGAATTTCTCTTGTATGTTGTAATCTGATTACTGTGTGGTTGTTAACAAATGTCTGTGTGCTGCATTCTACTACTGCCTCAATTAAAACCAGTGATAATCCGGTACAGGCTGACTTAGTAGTATAGACGTAGGCACAGTGTCTTTAACTAATAAGGTCATGTACTCCTCGAACATGTGTCGGATTAAAAGGTGTCTCCCTATGTGTTCCCCACTTTAACATTTCACTTGCACGCAGGCATCTTGTTCTAACGACTCATGCCGTTAACATCTCAACATCTTCTGGTGACCCGTACATGACAACATCTGAAACTATAAGAAAATTTGTGTATACATGTACTGTGGAGGTGTCTTACTGTGGAACATTCCTATCAGATGCTTTTTTTTCAGCCTTATCATCTCAGTCAACCTGCCAACCATCTCACCGGGCAGAAGGAAGCGTGTATCTTCTCATGAGCAGTGGGTGTAGTTTGGCAGAAAGAAAATAGTTCCTGCATGAAACCGATCACAACACAACAAAGGTCTGTGGACTATCCTGAGTGAGCACGTTGGGATTTTTTTTTTTTTTTTTTAATTTAAAGTATTGTTTTTGGTGTTTTGAGCACCACGAGCCAAGTTCCATCTAGCTCCATGGTATTCGAGAGGAGGAGGACAACTCTACAGACGATATCTTTGAAACTTGGCAACTTGCACCAGAATGAACAGCAAAGATAAAGATGTATTTTTGATTTCTGGGGGTGAAGTGTCTCTTTAGTATTCATGTTTTATGACTACCAGCTGGCATTACCCTTGGAGGATGTATAAAAGGGCAACTGACAGACACCAGATTAACAATACTGAATTCTGCATCCTTCTCCTTTTTTTCTTCACACTACCAGTGATGCTACATGGTAAATCAAACTCTTACAGAAGGCAGTCGGGTGAAGATTAAAAAGACGTTACTGCTGTTCTCTGCTCTTCTTTCAACTGAGAAATACTGTCACGTTCTGGTATACTGTAGTATAACTGATGCTACAGCTGCATCTAGGCCAGTACTCTCAAACCCTGCTCCTGGAGATCTACTGCCCTGCATGTTTTAGGTATCTCCCCACTGTAACACACCATCAAGCTCGTTTATGAACTTCAGCTGTTTGGTAATGGGTTCAACGGGTTATTGGAATCAGGTATGTTAGAGTGAGGAGAGATCAGTGCAGTAGATCTCCAAGAGCAGGATTGGAGAACACTGATCTACAGTAGCCCCTTCCACCGTGTCAAAATTATTTGTGGCACGGCAGACAGCACTGATGCTGCTGAAAATGCATTTTCTAGCTGCTCTTCAAGTAATGTAATAGACAATAAAGGTTTTTTTATCTTATAGATAAAACGGCAACTGTTACGAGCCTAAAATTTGTTATTTACCTGTTTTTCACTGACAAAGTGTTTGTAAAATGTCACTGACCTTTCCATTTACTGTGAAAAGTGAAAAAGTGTCCTCTGCTGTTGGTTTACCTTTGCTCGTTGTCTGCTTGATGAGTTGTGGAAAAATCAAGCAGTGGGCTATATGCACACATCCACTACTTCCTCAATTTGGGGTTGCTCCTGGTTCCCTGTCTTATATTATTGGACAAACTGATTAATCCAGGTGTGTCTGACCATAGTTGTGAGGTCAGACACACCTGGATTAATCAGTTTGTCCAATAATGTAAGACAGGAAAGCAGGAGCAACCTCAAGTTCAAGAAGCAGTGGATGTGTGCATATAGCCTATTGATGGCAGCAGATGAAGATGACCTTGACCTTAGCCATGTAAGACTTAACATAGGAATCCATGTCTCCCGCCATGTGAAACCAAATCAAAAGGGAAGATTTCACATACAGTAGCAGCAACTCATCCACTGAATCAGACAAAAGCAAACAGACTACAGGTGAGAAAAAACACCCTTGGGAGTTTTTCAGTTCATCATTTTGGTTCAGTCTCTGATCTGGTTTTAGCAGCAGGCAGCTTTCTTTCAGAAAAGAAGCTCATAACAACCTGCCGACCGCAACAACAAGTCATCTTGCAGTCAAAGCTTGTTTCTGTTGCTAAAATATCAGTTATTATTTTTTTACTTTATAGTATTGTTGTGCTGCTAGGGCTTATCACCAAATACATTTGTACAATGTAAGTTACCTTGATGGATGGAATACTAGTGCTACAGTGATTAGTTGATTAATCGATTAGTTGCTATTAACATAGAACATAACTACTATTGCCAAATATTTTGAGAATGATTGAGTTAGTTTTTTTTAGGAAGTTAGGAAAACATGTCTCGATTTTCAGATTCCAGCTTGTCAAATATTAATATAACTGGTTTCTTTAGTCCTCTTTGATAAAAAGTGAATATTTCTAAAGGTTAAACCGCTTTGACAGAGGCCTCAGACATCTGATGACATCACCATGGTCTTTGGAAAATAGAAGTGAAAAAAAAAAACAGATTCATCAAAGAAGAAAATGATCATTAGTTAATCACCTCATTTACTTAGTTGAAGTGAAATTAAGAAAATAACCACATACCAAACTCACTGTTCTAACAAGAGACTCTGCATGGGTCTAGTGCTGGTCTTAATCATCTCAAACAACATCTGCATTGATGTAACTGCAGCTCTGGCTCAATACGTGCCTCTCAAAATGTCAAACCAGGCCATCTGCAAGCGACTCTTTATTGAAGACTGGCTCATCTCTTGTTCTTCCAACCTCTTTAAAAACTTACCAGACAGCCAAATGTTTAGAGACGACAGAGACGCGATAATAACTGTCAAAGACTTAGCAGAAACGAAAAATAACATTCGTAATTATGTTTTAATTAAGGTATATAACTGTATATATGTATTTTCATTACCTTAGAATGAGTTTTTTTATACATACATGTAACCTACAATGAGCAAACCAAACACTGGCTCTCCAGAAGCACTTTCACTTTTCATGAGTTTCACAACAGCATCTCCTATAGGCTTACAGGAGGGGGAGGAGGACAGGAGGGGGTATTCATTTTGGTTTCAATCTGCAACCTCACCACTAGATGTCACTAAATCCTAAAAGTTGGTACTTTAACAAAAACATGACACACACACACACACACACACACACACACACACACACACACACACACACACAAGCAACCCCGGGAGACTGTGTGCATGACACAGTAACCAAGTTAAGAATAAAGGTGCAGTTCCAACAAAGCTAACAGAGGAGTGTAGTAGCTTCTATTGAATCAAGCTTAATACTATAAGTGAAAACAGTATATAAGACACAGAGCATGCTGAATCAACTTATGCACCACACTATCCTTATATAGAAGCGCAGATGATCATAATATTATTTTGGTTATACATACATACACATATGAATGTGACCTTGCATGGTGGGTTTAGATGATACGACAGCAGAAAATCTCTATAATTTTGTTAGACATGCACATAAAAAAGAAAAAACAATCAGCATCACCATTAAATGTCTTTTTTCCCTCTTGTGCTCATGCATGCAGCCATTTTCTAGAAAAAAATATCGAAGGCCAATCATCTATCTCCTAGCACTCGGTGGTTGTGGTGGGTTTTATTAAGGTGGGGTGTTATGCTTTTGCAGCGCGGGGAGTAATGCAGGCATCAGTATCCATGGTGACTACTGCTTCCTGCTTCTTCTAGTGGGTAACAGACTGCGTGTCCCACAGCGTGCATGTTTATTTATACCTTCTCCTTTTTAAAAAAAAAAAAAAAAGAAAAAAAAAATCATGCACACCCCCCACCACCACACACACACACAAACACATATATACAGCTGCAGCACAGAGACGCTGTCTTGAGGTACTATGGGGAGGACAGGTTTGGGACAGGCCTTGTGTGTTACTGTCATGTGTTTACTTCAGTCTCTGGATTCAGTTGTGCAGAGGATGTAAATGAATAACCCAAACATTCACATAGCAGTACGTTAGAAAAAAAAGAATACATTAAAAAAAAAAAGCAGGGCATATTTTCAATCTACAAGCCTGACTGTGCTGCAGTAATGAGCTGAAAGGTTATCCTGTGTTGTTGTTGTTTCAGTTTCATGTCACTACTCAAGTCTGACATCATGTCTCTCATTAGCCAAAAATGACCAGTGAAGGACACATGGACTCAGTTACATCACTCACAACAAATCAATAACAATGTGACTGCCATGTTTCTCTCAGTATATGATACTTCAAGTCATTTAACTCAGTAAAAAAAAAAAAAAAGGCACACACTGCTTTTCTTGATTTAAAATGATTGTAAACAGAGTATCAAAAATCAAAATATGCTTGAGTTTTGGATTGAGGGCCGAACAGTAGGCTACAAGCTGTTTTGAGACATCACCTCAGCCTCAAGAAAATAGTGAGGGGCGTTCCTCATCATTTCCAGACATTTTAAAGATTTTGTGCTTACAGATAGGAAGTACTGTGACAGCATGCATCTTAACCTTAACCAGGTTGTCAGATCTATCATTTAATATAAGGTCAAAACAATGAAAAAATGAGGTAACAGTAATAATACTGCAGCTCACCATTTCCTTAGCGAGACTACCATTCTTACAGGAGGCACACAACCTATGCTATTATTATGTATTTTCTGGGTTTAATCTGATAATATTTAAATTATGTGCAATCTTCATGATTCAGTTGATTTCAGTCAGGGGGGAGTTCCATACAGTATGTACTTAATGTCACAAGTCTTGTTAGTAGGATGCCATGAATTGAAGAAGACTGCATGCAGTGTTTCTGACTTAATTTTGAGAGACTATGGTGGTTGAACATCAGTCTGACCCTCTAAGGGGGGTGGGCACATTTTTAAGTCAAATGCATCATTTTGGTGCACTCTCAGAGCAAAATTAAGAGGTTGTATGTATAAAACATTTTTAAAAAACGTGCTTTAGACATGTTTAGCTAACTATGAAACTGTGATGACACAAATTAGACTAGTGTGCCATCACTTTCTACATAATAAATAGGAAGCAGTGGTATGGCATGTAGAGTTTCTTACAGTATGATATAGGTAAGAGTGCGGGGGAGGGTGGGGGCTGAAGGGGTCGTTTTCCCCCTTATGGCCCAATAAATGCTGAACTCGGCACTGCATGATAACAAACATGTTTTGACAGCTGAGATTCACGTCGTGTCGCATACACACACACACAAACACACACCCACCCGCATGCACACGCAGAGAG
>JANJYQ010065061.1:14087-29633 GCA_024605255.1 Rastrelliger kanagurta | reverse complement strand
TGGTCAGCGAGCACTGTGCTGCACAGTACTGAAAAAGGCAGAAAAAACTTGAAATACAACGGTAATATGAAATCAATGATAGGCCTATCTCTATAGATTCCATTAGGAGTGTGGAACATCAGTATCATACCCCAACAAGTAAAAACATAAACTAATAGAGAAAGATAATGTATATACATGTACAAAAGTGTAAGTTTATAATACAGCAGCATTGTAAAAACATGCATGATATTGATGGTTAAAGGGCCAAATACAGTTCAAATCTCAAAGCAAAAAGGTATGTGTAATATATTGTTAAAGTCCACTTCATGGTGTACAGTTTAATGCACCTGATGGTCATCAGTCCCAATCAACCAGATGAAAGGTATAATATCAAAATAGTACCAATTGTATAAATGTAAAAAGCTTTTCTTCAAAGAGGCATGTTTCTATAGGTCTCTTTCTAGGCACAGGAACAAAGTGGATACATTATTTCAATTAACTGTACATCATCTAGTTTGTTTTCTGCTTCTGTGTTCAATTTTCAGACAGTGCTGAGGCTTTACAATATAGGCAAAGCCACATGTGCATCTGATTATATGAATTAGATTGTTATTACGTGTAATTACATCTTTACTCTGAGCCGGTTACCAGAATGAGAGTGACGAAAAAATTGAACTTAAAGGTGAAGTTATATAGTAATTGCCAACAGGAGCAGAAGAGAGAAAATGCGTGGGTGTTTCCTGCTTTAATAATATCTTAATCTTAATGTTGGGATCTGAGCTTAAAATGCACCAATGTTATCTTATGCACAGTGGCAGTTTTTGGTACGGGTGAACCGGGTAGCCGCCTGGGGCAGTATTTTTTCACGACATGTGGGAACTGGCACAAGCATTTGGGAAAAAAAACATTATCTAAGGGGTTCTCTATTATCTATCATATCACTGTGCAAGCGCCACCTGCTGAGAAGATTTCGCACACAGCAGCTGTGTGAGAGGTGAAAAGGGGAGCGGGGCGCGGGGGACAACTCACCTCTGGGTCTCCCAAATGGATCCGACTGAATCGAAAATTGTGACAGTCACATTATATTAAAAAAAATGCATGATGCACAAATAAGCGATAGAAAAGGTCTTTTTATTCCTTTGGCACGTGCACTCCACGTCCCAGTAAGATGGTGCACTGAGTGACTGCACATATCAAAATCCTCTGCTGGAGGAGAGTTCAACAATATGCAGACAGTGCAGGAATATGAAGCAGCAGGAAGACTCCTGACATATGAACACATGCTGTGCAATGTGCACAGTTTAGAAGTTGATTATAATGGCAACCTGTGACAGTGAGTGAGTCACTAAAATAACCCAACATGTTATGCTCAGCCACAAGGGCGATCCCAGAGTCTGGGGGATCTCAGGCAAAGAAGCCCCCTTTTGCACTTAGGTACATTTCAGAGCCTGAAATGTTGTTTTTTTCTGGTGTTTCTTTTTTCTAGAGCACTGTGATCGCCATCTTGTTTTGATTTTTTTCCCCCTGCTGCATGGTGACCACCTTGAAGATATGCCTTTTTTCTCTTTTAAAATTGCCTGAGAAAGATGTACACAGATTGTAGACCATGTTAATCAAAAAGAGAAAAAGATTATTAAACTATTTATTTTAAGGCTAATAGTACAGTGCAGACTGTTATCCTTTGTTACACCTATTGCTGAAACAATAGAGATTAGTAGGACCACTGATCCTGCTGGCTTAAATTGGTCCCAGAGTTCAGAAGCCAACATTTACTGTAGAAGCAAATATAGGCTTGGGGAGGTCAGCTTATCCCTCTAGCTTGAAACGGCTTGCTCAGTAGCTTTGAAGCAGCAACTTGTAAAACAAGCTAAAGAGTGTGTGTACTGCCAACTTTACAATAATCTATATATCTGTCTGCCTGTCTAACTATTTATCTGTCTGTGTATCTATCTGTGTCTGTCTGTCTATCTATCTATCTATCTATCTATCTATGTATCTATCTGTCTATCTGTTTATCGATATACATAGTATTGATTTATTAATTTATTTACATCAGTTTTACAAAGATAGCAATTTTACCTGCTATTGTTGTAATAACTGCCAAAAAACAAAACAAATAATTATTATTTTCATTGAGGTGCAATAATAATTGGATGAATAACATAACATTAAAAAAATTGTATTGTGTGCAGAGATGTTTTGACCCTACAGCTGCACTGATAGGGTTTAGTGCTGCATGTGAAAAGTTAAGTTCACTAACATTTGGAGCTCCAAGAAACAAGGAAATAGCCAGCCTAACATCTTCCACCTGCTTCAGTTAAAACTGGAAATGTTGGGGAAATTGTTTTGAAACATTAGGTTTAACTGTACTTGCTGTAACACGTACTGTATATTCACTCAATCGACATTCTTCTACAAGGGTTGATTATCTGTTTAGCCAAGCCTGACACATTTATACTGACATTTTAAAATGTTACTGTTTAATAAAGGATAAGGCCTGCATTATTTCTTATTGTCAACAAATGGAAAGAAAAGGCCAAAACCAACACTATCAATACTTTCTGACTTTCCCCACCCTGCCTGTGGGTCTCTACCCCAAGGCAATATTCTTCCACTAGAATTTTAAATCTTTAAAAACATGTCAGCAATATTTTTTTTAAGTTTTTTAATGTAAAATAACTTGTGAAAACAGCTGGGTAATGTACCTTTCAGCAAATGCATTGATGTGTTTTTAATAGTTTTATTACAACAATGAAGGTTAATGAACACACAAATAAGCTACTGACCAGTTCTTCCACCATTGGTGTAACCATGAGGGATATTTAAAGTTGAGTTGAGTAGTTGCTGGATTGTGTACTATAGATTTCAAAAAAAAGAGGAGATGTGAGAGAGTTCAAGAACCTCAGAACTCTATAGATGAATAACATAAGATAATCATTTCTTTTCAGTAAGCCGAGCTCACCCTGTTGACAAAATATAGTGCACTGTGACCACAGAGTTTAACTGCTGAAGTATTGATACGGCAGCATGACAATACAGAATATCTTCATGATCGAGGACAGAGGTGATGGTTGGCTGCACAATATTCTGTTGGAATATTGTGAAAGAAGGTTGGAAGAAGACAGACAACTTTTCTATACTCTGATTATCACCAATATTATACAATATTATCATTCTTGAAATATTGTGCTGTGTACCTCCCACTCCTTTTAGTCTTATTTCACTCAGCAAAGCCTTACTCTGTCTCAACATGTCACTAGAATAGTGAGCAGTAAATAAGTCAAACTTGAGCCTGAAGACTGAAAGCATAATCTAACATGATTCTCCTCCCACCTTAGGGCAGGAGGAGTCAGTGGCCACCTTCAAAGGCAATGAGTTCTTCAGCTACAACCTGTCCCAGACACCTATTCAGAGCAGTTTGGATGAGATCACGCTGTCCTTCCGTACCCTGCAGAGGAACGGCTTGCTGCTTCATACGGGGAAGTCAGCCGACTATGTCAACCTGTCCCTGAGGAACGGTGCTCTGTGGCTGGTCATCAACCTGGGCTCCGGTGCTTTCGAGGCCCTGGTGGAACCTGCCAGTGGGAAGTTTAATGACAACGTCTGGCATGATGTTCGAGTGACACGCAACCTCCGCCAGGTGTGTATACGTTCACTACCTGTGAAACGCTTGTGTTAAGGGTTTAGCTGAAGTCCACCATGAGTATAAACACTATACACTGAACACAATATACAATAGTGTGTTGGTTTCTTGAATATTCTACTCTGCTAGATCTCCACTTCCCTATTTTTTTGAAGATATTACAAGCTCATATTAGGTCATTGCCCTCTTTCTCATGAAACAAATTGCTTTGCTGGAAGAGTCATTTTAAAACACAGCAACTTGTTTTTTTTTCTGCACCACAAGATTGCTATAAAGGTCTTTTTACCCTATTGAAAGAAAGACTTAGCTTATACAGAAATGCCCATCATATCCTTATGTCTTGCAGTAGCAATCTAATGTCTATATCATGTTCTTCACTCGACTATAATTGTCATGCAGATTTCCAAATTTTGATAAATGTAGCTACAGATGCAATATTGCAGTATCTGAAACATTCGGATACTGCAGGGCTTGTATAATACTTCTGCATGTGTCCAGCATTGTACTGCTGTACCTACTGTACTGTACTCCGGCCAAGTACAACTCAGCCCTAAGGTTTCATATTCATTAACATTGTCCACTGGACACAGAGCTGAATTCCCAAACTAATCTACACACTGCCAGGATGTGTCTGTTACATTAAATGTTAGCCCACTGGCTTTCTTCTACAACTGCAATCATTGCACAGTTACTGCCAACATACAAGACCTTAAAGATCCACAAATGAATATCTTTCTATATTAAGACTGAATTCAATTACTGGCATAAACACTATTCTGAATGCTTATGTTGCTCTTTTTCTGTGGGTGTGTAAAAAATTGTTTGCTAACACTTCAGAGTTCTGTCCCCTCATAGCCTAAATCAAGTCATGCATCTTTAATTCAACCACTAGAAAAAGTGTATATATAAGGCTCTGAAAATACTCTACTTGCTCATGCAAACACATGAAAAAACAATCAAAAAAAGATATCTAATGTCAGTTTCAAAAAAATGTCCATTTACACTAAGTCAGTGCTCCCTTTTTAAGCACAGCTAATATGATCTGACTTATTCGTTCATCATATATTATATGAGGTGATGGCAACGTTAAAATGTCACAGCTGTGCTTAATAAATATTTTTGGAGCAGTAACTCAGTGTGTTGGCATGTTTTTCTAGAATTGCTTTTGTCTTTTGTGCTTCAGTCTGCCAATGCTCTTGGCTCATAGTGGGATAACATGTGCAATACGAAGCACAAAAATTGTATCTACTCAAACAGAGCTCCTTTGGGCTGAGGTGCAATGCCACATTCCTACCTTAAATGTGCATTTAAATAATCTGTAGGCGAGAAGTCACACCACTGAGTCCAACACGATGCCTGTCGATCACTTCTAGCAAAACACTTCAACCTTAAGAAAATTAGCCCTCTGAAGGCGAAAGGTCTTGGCTTTTTGTGATAACTTTGTGTATTTACTTGAACCCTAGTTAACCAAACATGTTTCTTTGCTATGTGTTTTCCCTATGTGCAATCCATTTATATATTTTCTTTGCTAAAGTTGGGCTAATTTTATATCTGTCTTATCACCAATATATTCTGAATCTGTCTTGCATCCTCCTCCACATCTCTTTCCTTACCCTGGCTTCCAGAGGAGTTGCAATCCAATGCTTACAATGTCACCTATGCTTTCAGCCATGCATTTGATCCCTGTGTAAATTGCTTTCCTTTCAGATAAGTTACCTCACTGACATGTAGATCGGTGGAACTTTAACTCCCAAGAGAGTGCTGGGGGAAACATTTTATTAGATCTGGTGGTGTTTTTCAAGCTAGAATTCCTCCTATTACTATCTCCCTCTTCATCTGCCAGGCAAAATCAGATTGGTGTTCACTGTCTCTCCTTTTTTGACCCTTAGGCTATTAATGATGTATCCACATACTATATATACAGTACAGCCTGTACAGTACACACACAATAGTCTGTCATTTTTCTGTGCTGTTCTTTTAACAGTTTTTTTCCTATTTAATATATGTTACCTTTTCAGCTCTGCATAACATGAAGAAATCCTTGGGTAATAAGTAATATGAGGTCTCAAAGTTTATCAGCCAGCACTGTGCCTCTCAGGCTCACGATTCTAATTAATCATGTTTTTGTTCTATTCAATAATTACCTGTGAACACATTCATCACTTGCTTGTGATTTTGAAATGCCATTAAAGCAACTATCTATGAGGTGTACAGATATGTTGTAATACACACTGTTTGACCTGGGTTGTGCTTTTGGAGCAGCATTAATCAATTTCCAGATATAAAAGCACTTTCTGGTCAGTATCATCAACCCACAGACAAGCCTTGCTGTTGTCCAATGTCCAAACTAAAGATACTAAAGAAAACTTCACCACTAGATAGACAGAAATCAATATCTGCCAGTATACAAGGGAATGGTGGGGTAAAACCTCATTTTACAGACTTGACACCTGAACATACCATGTCAGGTCATTATTTTGTGTTTTATCCTCTTGCTTTCAATATACCAGTGATTTCACAGATTTTATAAAGTTAAGCCATCCGCTTTTTACACTTTAAATACTTCTAAAGGCTTTTAAAAATCAGAGCACTCAATCATTTAAAATTATTTTTTATTTTTGCATGCTTACCAAGACCTGGCTGGGTGATCGTGATAAATTTGTTCTGGATGAGGCCACACCACTTTGCTACTCTTATCTCCTTAAGTCAAGGTCTGTTGAACCTAGTGGGGGTGCAGTTGTTAACTTATGAGAGCCCAGGATTGTAGCTCAGTGTCTCTCTGTGAATTACCTTCTCCGAAACGTCGTCCTTCTCTCTTTAATATAAATCATTCCATTCTTATCTATGTGATGCTTATCATTTCAACCATACAACATGGGAATTACAAATGGAAAACTATAAATCCAAATCAAATGCTGTAAATCATTATATCTAAACACTATAAGTCAACTACTATGTGTACAGAGAAGGTATAGTATCTGTTTTCATGGCAGTTCCCTTTCTCTCTCAACTGTTGGCTTGATTTTAACAAATAAAAATAATTTCTATTCACTCAAGTTCAGCATTTATAAAATGACTGTTTTGGCCTAAAGCATTATAAAAATCAGCTGAAATTTTCTGCATGCATGCCCCTGGCTTTTGCTAACAGTAAATGCATTTTTTTCACAGACAATTTTCAACAGAACTATCAGCTTTTCATTGTAGATTTTCCTGAAAATTGATTTTTTTTTCCCTCCCACAAAGAAATTGTAATTGTTTTTATTTATCACTCCAAAGTGGGCGCTGTTACATTTGTACAGGAATACGTGTTAAATGTAGGCTTATTGTCATGGCAACAAGTATATCATTTTTTACTCTATAGCCCTATTCAGTCATTCATTTTCTTTGTCTCTGTGTACAGGTGGGACTGATATGAGAATAATATTGTTTTGTTGCTGCCAGTATACAAGTAATGTCACTTCCCATCTTGATATCCATAATCTCTAATTAATTGAGTATACTGTAGCATTCATACTGGTTTGGTGCCAAAATATCAGTGGAGGAAATATTTATGGTATATTGACTCCACTGCAATCCTGCTAATATATCAGAAACACGGATCAGCTGAGATTAGTGAACCCCTTACAGCTGTTCTTGTAATTGCCCTCAAGATCCAGCACTAAGGCAAACTCAACTAGAATAGAAGCATGAAATAATTAGGCTGATTGTTTCTGTTTGACTCAAAATCAAACATCTCCCCTGTCATTTATTTTCTTCACTCTCCCTATAATGGCTTATATAGGTGACTATCTTGGTGGATGGGATTCTCACAACCACCGGCTACACTCAGGAGGACTACACCATGCTGGGCTCCGACGATCTCTTCTACATAGGGGGTAGCCTGAACACAGCTGACCTGCCAGGCTCCCCGGTCAGCAACAACTTCATGGGCTGTCTGAAAAATGTGAGTACAGCTTTGACCTCGATCTTAGCAGAGGACTGGAAATACTATCCTGCCCTCCTTAGATAGCACTACCCCTTCCTATAAGCAGAGTATGTTGTGCGTATAAAAAATCACCCTTCACATTAGTATTGATTCTTCTGTTGTAGGGTGTTTGAAGGAGAAACATTTAGCCAAGAGGCTGCACTGCTCATTTATAGATTCTTTCTGTGGAAATCCCTTGGAGAAAGCAAAACCAANTTTCATTTCCACATTCTTGAAGCTTTCTAACGATGGCCTGTACCTGCCACATTGATTATCCTGAGCAAGCAAGTTAAGATCATGTACTCAGCATTAGAATTAGTTTAGACAAAGCAGTGAGTTATGGGTTAATGCTCAATTTCAGTCCTGTCTCACAAATTTTTAATGAAGTGAGCACTCTCATAAAAAGCAAATGATGTGCAATGTGGTCTAAAAGGAAGAGAAAGGCTTTCCCTCACCAAGGAAGGATTAAGAGTAGACGTGGCTGAAATAGGCAATGGTTGGATTAAATAGTGAAGTGGAAGGCAATAGCTAAGGCGTCAGAGTGGCAAATGGGAGCAATCATATTTTCTTGGGGTCAATACCCAACTCAAACAAAGGAGTTTACTGTTTACTGTTGGAGACGATTGCATCAAAAGGATATAGGACCATTTCTTACATAAATACCTGCAAACATTTGTTCGGCTCTGCTTGATCCACATTGAAATAAGCAGTGTGAGATTCAGCAGGAAGTACAATACACCCAGGACAGAACAAATGCATTACCTAGATATGGGACACACAAAATACACAAATAGAGTGGAAAAACCTGACTGAGTAACAGCAGCAATCATAACGAGCACCAACTGAATGAAGTGTGAGTGTGAAAGCTTGGCAGATTATACACACTGCCATATTGTCTTGTTAAAAGTAGATTGGTGATTTATTTCAGTATTGTTAAAGACTTTGTGACTGACTTCAGTGCTCTGCCAGAACTAATGCAAAGCTTCATTACTGTGAGAGATTTCTTTTTTAGTGCCAGTTTTCTTATTCAGCCTAGCCTGCCTGCATAGTCCAAACCACAAACATCCAGTTTTGAGCTGTGACAGGATATATTCACAGTATGGTGGAGAACTGAAATCTTGTTTTTGTGTCCACAATAAATAATCTGTATTTCAGATTTTCCATGTCACAAAGATATAGAAAACTGAAATATTTCAATACGTATGGATTGCCATGACATTTTTACTGATATTCTCACACCCCTAGTGATTAAATCAATCTGATTTTTCATAATCTCTTGATTTTTCCTGTAGTGCCACTACTGACATTTGTAATTCACACTGAAAGATCTTGATAACTATGGATGTACTGAAGGATAAACTCAAATGACTTTCATAATCCTCTGACCTCTCCTCTTGCACCACTGACAGGTCAAAGTTTTCCCTTTTTCAGTGAACTAGTTTAAGGCTGCATTCAAGCAGTCAAATGGTGCATTGCACATTGCAGTAATAAGAGGGCTATGTTTTTTTTCACACAAAGCCAGTGTTTAATCAGAACACTTCCAAACATCTGCTAGAAAAAATAGCACAAAGGTTTGTACAGACATTCATAGTTTCAAGTTGATATATCGTATTGAATTATTATCTGAAGGTGACACTTGTGATTGTGACTTAAATGTCTCATCAACTATCAATGGGTTGAAATTTGTTATAGATTCTTATAGTCCAGGTAAATTGTAATGGTTTGATGATCTGCTACTCATCTAGCACCACAATCGGGTCAAAATTTTTGTAGGCAATTACTTTTTATTTTGAATTTAATAGTCAACGCAATTTTGTTGTATTATAGTGTAATACTGGTTTGTTAATACAGTAACATCTACATTTTTGAACTGAGCATATTGTGTATCATGTTTAAATAGAGTGTCTATATAATTATTCTGCAGTATGAATAGAGTGAAATGAAAATGAGATGTTATTTATGGACAGGTTAATGTCCCAGCATCGCTGCCAAACCGCAACCTCCGCTCTGTGGGCGGTAAATGGTGGTGGTGTTTAGACCTACTATGGCTGTGCGTAGTCATACAGATGTACTGCAGGCATGCGGGGAAAATATGACAGGATAAAGAGTCATGAAGACAGGATGACAAACCCGAAAGTCCTCGTAATGAGGACGAGCGGTGGCAGAGGCAGAGCTGATCAAATAGGATCAGCCTGACAGGAAATCCAGGAGCCCAGCTCAGAGACGGGTGATGAACTAGAGGAACACACCTCTGTGGTGAATGGAAAGAATTCACACATACATATTAATCTTAATCCAGGTGAAAAAGAAAAGTGAGAAGTGGCTGAAATATTTATTGTATAAGCAGTGGATCTATTTAGGGCCATGGCTGTCTTGAATCTTTCTTATTTTATTGAACGTGGAGAGTTTGGGCCATGACTAATCTCTCTAGACTTTACATGATAATAGATGTGAGTGCTACTGGATAAAGGCCATCAGGTTCACCAGGTACAGGGAAAATAATGGCCATTTTCAGACGAATGTCACAAAGCAGGGAGAGATGGATTTGTCATTGAAGTCACCAGTTTATTGGTCTGCAGTACTGTATGTGTGCCCACAGGATATCCCACACCGGATCATTAGGTTCCTCTTCGAAGATTGTGTCCAATTTGCTTATGAAGAATATGTTCACACTGCTGTTAGCAGCAGTAGAGGTCTTCATTCTCATACTGCTGTTATTCTTCAGTTTCTGAGCATAAAGGACGTGAGGGCTTTGACAATAGACACTAAAAGAGCTTTGTTCTTGTGTTTTGGGATACTCTGTAATCCTTGTCACATACAACAGGCGTCTGAATTGGTGAAATGGGATTCCACATCCTGTATTGTCCTTCAGCTTATATAATAGTCCTGCAGAGGTCACAGAGTGCCTTTTTGTAGCCATATTCACATTTTTTGTTAGATGTGGTGTCCCTTATTGTAAACACCCTGCATATAACTGCTAATGCACCTCTCCTGCTTTAAGTGACTGAACTGATTGACTGTCTTCCCATTTAAAAATTGCTTGTTACACTCATTTCTTGATGGTCAGTTTCACCATCTGATTTCACTGCTTAATTAGTCACACTGAGGCAGTGTGAAGTGTGATATTGGCTCAAATTGCCTGTTAGTCCTCTGTGCAGTGTGGTGTGTCACCTCAGGCATTGACTGGTTTCAGAGTGATGTGGCAGATAACAGTGGGCTCTGGGTGACTTACAACTGATGCGAAATGAGACAAGGATTTTTGACTCCTGCTGTGCATATTGATGAACCCAGAAAATAATGCAATAACAGTACAATCACATGCATTATGCGGGAAAAAAAAAGCTTTCAGTTTAATTTTAAGATATTTTATTTAGATTTTTAAATATCTTTGAAAGGTGCTTTGTATTTCACTTGGTTTCCTGTGATGGATCTAAAATTTCAAATCAATAACCGGATATTCTTTCAAAGCTGAGAGAGGTCTATTGCACAATCACTGCAGCCAAAGTGCACAATATGATTTATTAGCTGCTTCTGCATCAACAATGAAAATGAATACTGAAGTGTAAGCCCTTCTATATTCACTAAATATTCCCCCTCAAATAATAATTTCTATGTTGCACACACAAACAATATAGTCCACCTCTTGTCCTTTCTCTGCTTGATTTGATCTAAATTTACTGTTTATGAACACATATAATGTTTGTTGTGTTGTGGATGCTTTGTCTGGGATTATTCTGCTCTGAATTTGAAATTATTCTCCTCTTGGACCCATTGTGCGCTCCTCCTAAGTGAGTCAGCTAAATGTCTAAAATGTAAATGTTTACATTTGCATTTAAATCCATCTCCCAATTCCTTTCTTTTTAATGAAGAAAATGTGCATCCAAAACCAGTGTAATGAAAAACAATGTCTGTCAGCCTTTAAGTTGTAAAATAAAATGTGCTCAGTTGTCCCTGATCTCTGCATGAATGCACAGCATAAGGCAAGACAAAATGTGACAGATTATTTTTTTTCATTAATGCATCAAGTGCCTCTACATGTGTATAATTGAAGGTGCCAGTTTATTTGACACAACTCTGTAAATGAAATCATCAGAACATTTTCTATTCTCAGCTCTGAGTGCATGTGATGATTCAACGCGTTACAGCTGCATGTCCTTGTGAATGCTGCTGTGTCATATCAGTTGCTTGCATTTATTGATGAGTAATATTCAACCTTTGCACCGAATGCATGGCCCTCTCCAGCTGTCATCTCACCACGACATCTCTCTCATTTATTAGGTGGTTTACAAGAATAATGAGTTTAGACTGGAACTGTCACGGCTGGCTGAACAGCGAGACCCTAAGATCAGTATCCATGGTGACCTGATATTCAGCTGTGAGACTGTGGAAGCCCTGGAACCAGTCACCTTCGACACGCCGTCTGCTTACTTGACATTGCCCAGGTGGAACACAAAGAAGACGGGCGCCATATCTTTTGACTTCCGCACCACAGAGCCCAATGGCCTGCTGCTGTTCAGCCATGGCAATCTTCTGGGAACACAGCCTGACAGGAAGCCCCGGGCAGACTTCTTCGCCATAGAGTTACTGGATGGACTTCTTTACTTAGTTATGGATATGGGCTCAGGCAGCATCAAGATTAAAGCCAGCAACAAGAGGCTCGATGATGGCGAGTGGTGCCACGTGGACTTCCAGAGGAAAGGACGCAATGGTAAGAGAATTGTGTGTATGTGTGAAGGCAGGGGAAGCCTCCTGTCTGCTTCTGTTACTGTGTTACTGTGTAGCCTAGTTTTAGCCATAGAGTATAAAAAGTTCCAAGCTGTGAAATTGCCATATGCGAGCATAGATACAGTCAATTTGGCAAGCTCTTGCCTGTTATTCACTGCAGTGAAACATGAATGCATATGCAGTAGGTTTTACAATGACATTTTTGTTGCTGTAATCAATGTATGACATTTTGAAATCTTTGTTAACCTATTTAACAAGTGGCCAATTAAAGTATCCTACCTCAAATAGTGAAATGTCTGCGCTATTAGTACAGTCCAAATGTCTGCCTTATTAGTGGAATCCAAAAAATATGTACACAGTCACTTCAAAGTCCTTCCTCATATTTCTATTAATGCATTCCCTTCTATTTCCTTCCTACTCATGCAGGGTAATATGACATAGAAGATTTGTCAGCATTAATTCTTCACTTATCCAGAGCAAGTTTTAGTTTTAGCTCTGTCTTTGCTCACAAAATCAACTCCTAAGAAATGTCAGTACAGTTTCTTTATCCACACAAAAAGCAGGCAGTAGTGCCCACTTCCTCAATCTCAGTTTGTTCTCACTTCTTACTTAGCACAGCCCACACACACCTGTCTTCATTTTCTGCAACAAAAACATTGTATAAGGACAAGCTGACTCACTGCTAATGCCTGCCCTACAGGCTTTATCTCTGTGAACAGCCAGAGCATCCCTTTTTCTGCTAATGAAGGCAGTGAGATACTTGACCTAGATGGGGACATGTATCTTGGAGGTTTACCCGAGGATCGCCAAGCGCTCATGCTCCCCCCTGAGGTATGGACAGCAACCCTTGGCCTTGGTTACGTGGGCTGTGTGCGGGACCTCTTCATTGACGGGCAGAGCCGTAACCTGTGGAGGCTGGCCGAAGTTCAGAGCGCTACAGGTGTCAGCAGCTTCTGCACCAGAGAGACTCATATCAGATGTGCCAGAGACACGTGTGCCAATGGTGGACACTGCAGAGAAGGCTGGAATCGCCACATTTGTGACTGTAATGGTAGTGGCTACCTAGGCCCTGACTGTGAGAAGGGTAAGAGTTTGTGAGAAGGAATGGTGTTGGATGGGGAGGATGAGGGATTTCACAGTGCTGCTGCAAAGCTTTTTGCACACTTTGGCCAGTATTTTATTTATTAACCTGTTTGGTGTGTCGAAAATGCTTGCACAGACAGAAAAGATGAAGATTTATTATCAAATTCATTATCATGCCTTAATTCTCAGGCTTACCTAACAATGATAATTTAATTTGCAATTACAGTATAGTCATCTGCTTACTGTATAATGACATAGCTATTCAAATAAGAGCCACGCTTCAAGCAAATAAGATTCCTCACACTCACACATCCACAAAGCAGTCTAGGTGACTATGAAAGGACAATGGAATTTTTTTTTTCATTTAAGCTGTTCAAAAGTAAATTGCAGTACTTCCTACAGTATAGTGATTCATTAATGAATTGTTCATACGATGAGGCTGCCAGTGCTATGAGTGTTTCATTAGAAATGCAGTGCTGCTTCATTGGCCTGAATCACTCTGTATTTTCCATGCGGATGATTTTCTCACAGAGGCCAAATTACACAGATACATTGGCAGTTAATAATAAGAGGGATATATGAAAATCCCCTATGATGGATATAAATCGCTCACAAATTTGGTTTCCACTGCAATCTTGCCCTTGTCTTTGCATGCTCCGGGCTTTTTCTGCCATCTGGTGCAGCTGATGAAAACTGCAATCAAAAATTATATCATGCAGCACCTGTGATAAACTTTAATACAGCAGGTTTCACTCCATAAACACCACTTTGCTTTTTTTTCTCTTTCTAATTGCAGTATTAAAATTAGGATTGTGATTCCCTCAGGGGTCTAATGTCTGCTGACACTTCCTCTTCCTGAAATCTGCAGATGCTACCATGGTGAGTTATGACGGCAGTATGTATCTGAAGGTGGTGCTGCCAAGGACGCTACACACAGAGGCTGAGGATGTGTCCCTGCGCTTCATGTCCCAGAGGGCCTTTGGACTGCTGATGGCCACCACCTCTCAACAGTCAGCGGACACACTGCGTCTGGAGCTGGACGGAGGCAGAGTGAAACTCACTGTGAACCTGGGTAATGCTGCTGCGACAAATGCGAGCAGATAATGAAGCACTTGACCTTTTAGGACGTGTCACTCAGCACATCATATTAGTTTCATCTCAGACTCTACCATATCCGTCCTCATACATACATAATAACTACAGTTGCTTAAAAAAGAATAAGCACATCCCTTGATTCTTTTGTTTGTTTACTTATTGAGCAGTGTTTCCAGAGAGCTGTAGCTGCTGTGTCAAAATTACTAAGTTTATGTAGTTCAAGTTCACTGGAAATAAGTCAATTGCAGTACAGTATTACAGTATGCTTAGTCAGTTACAAATGACAAGGACAATACAGTGAATGAACTGGGATATAGTTGCAGGGTTTCTATTTCAGATGTTTATATTTGGTTATTTGTCAGCAGTTGTTTATTTCCCACAATGACTCCACTTTGTCATTTCCTTTCTCTATATTTATTTTAATTTAAATGGCATTTGACATTTCATTCAACATTTTAGAAGAGAGAACTGAACCTGAACTTTTGTATAAAGCAATTTTTTTCATTTTTAGCATTTTTATTTTAAAGAGAAATCATTTGGAGTTTATTTTTGAATGAAAGTGGTTATTCCATGAATGGCACTTAAGACATCTGGCATTAAATTAAACCAGAAATTAACCACAATTCCCCAAATGCACATTTTCTTTATTTTACAGTGGAAATGTATAGTTTATACAGGGAAATACTGTGGTATGGCATGCAAGGGAGCAATTGCGTTTGTTTGTTGCACTCTCTTAACCACTAAACCACCAAGACCCAGCATCACACTTTGAGCACAGGCTATCCTCAGACTTTTATTTTGGAGTAGAATTGAAGGGCTAGAAGAGAAATGCATGAAATCTGTATTTTTAGATTCTAGAAAGAGAACAATCAAGTGCTCCTGTGGATAAAAGTAAAAAAAATACAACATTACAAGACTGAATATTAATAATTAAGTGCTTAAATATTTTAACAGTATGAAGTTTGAAGAGGTAATTCCTCAAATACAACAAGCTACTGAAAAACTCAAAGGGTTTAGTGTCTTTTTAAGCAACTGTAGGTGTGTATGATTATTC
>JANJYQ010064965.1:4832-27920 GCA_024605255.1 Rastrelliger kanagurta | reverse complement strand
TGCACACAGCCTGTAGTGTTAACACCTGCCTTTCTCCTCCTTTCCCCTTCCTCTTCCTCAGTTTTTAACAAGCGCAGTCTGTCTGTCAGCTGCCCTCTTTGTTCTTTGCGGCCTTTATCGTGAAACCATCGCAGATCAGACATGTTTCGAGCTTTTCTTCATATTTTCATTGCGGTGCACTGGTTTTGTCAAGGCTCGTCTGCGGCAGGTCACGGGGAGCCGCCATGGTTCATGGGGTTCATAGGGTGCGTCAACACCAGCAGCGGACTTTATCCAGTCGAGGGTGTCCGTGACCTTGACCCGGTAACTTGCTCTGTGCGCTGCCTGGATGAAGGGTGAGGGGACGTGAGGAATAAGCTGAAATATAACTGTAGCTGGTTTGAATAATTGTGTAGTAAAAATACGGAGAAATGACACTTTATGATTTAAAAAAATATGCCAACTAAAATCAATATTTTTATCATAAGTGTTATAAATAATGTTTTATAAAAAATAATTGATATTTTTATAAATGATCAGGCACTTGTGTAGATAATATGTTCTCACAGGATAAAAATCCAAACACAAGGCCGATTTCTTTTAGAAAAAAATATGACAGGGTAACTCGCTTTTTCTCCCAGTATTGCTTATGTTACGCTATGAAAATATGTCTTAAAACTTCGCATTGAAAAGCACCTTTAATCAGCAAAAAGCCGTAAGACATGCCAAATAATGTTAACTTGACCTTTGGACTCAAAGAGAGATTGACTGACTTGCACTATTCAGATATGAATTTGGAAATAGTATTTTGTATCGTTTGCAAGACAAGCATTCTGTTGCTGCAAAGAGTTGCACCATATTTTAATTCATCTCATCTTGGATTCCCAACATCTTTCTAAAATACAATGTAATGTAAGCAGTGTGCATAATTTGAATACTATTTTGAAGAGGATTATATTAACCTTCAGTGTCTGTTGTTGAAGGTACCAGAGTGCAGCATTAACCTCAGACAGTTGTTACTGTGGTAACCAGCTGCATGATTGGACAGTCAGTGAGTGCTTCAACACTTCTCTCCATGAAGGGTCAAAGGACTTCGGAGGAGACACTGAGAGACAAAAGTGAGACAAGATGCTGCTTTTTCTTTTTCTTTCAATCTTCTATCTGTTCCACAGTACAGCCTAATGCTTACAATTCATGGTAGCTTTGTGTGTGAGGCTTTTTTTCTGTTTGACCTGTCCTGGATACTTTTACACTGAATGGAGTAAGTCAAATTTCCATCTCTTTTCTTTTCCAGTGTGCTGTACCTGCCTGTTGGAAGCAGAAAGGGAAATCTGGCACTCTACAGGACTGAAGGACCCTTTCTGCACAGCATCAGTCTGTCTACCTCTCCACACAGAATGCATGCTGGGAGGACTTTTGTCTTGGAGGTTTCTGGAAACCTGGCTGGACGCCCCAGCCAGCCCACAGGTCAGCTGCTACTTTGCACACTGTAGGTTTTGTTCCTGGAAATATGCATACAGTGGTTGGTGTGTCAAACCTGACATGAAGGCTTGTTTAAGTTAACAATGATGGGAAGTCTTTTTCCCCAGTTGTATTACAGTCTGTTTTTTCTTTTCAGTTTATTTATTCATTTATTCATCATCTTTTGTGTTATTTTATATTAGTATTTTAAAGCTTCATTCATTGAATAAAAAGTGTTATTATTACAGAAGAAAAATCCAGTGGAAGCTTCAGTTTAGAATTAGTTTTTAAATAAGTTTTTCTGCCCATTCTGCAAACATAAAATACATCAGCGAACCAAAGTTATATTAAAACCTAGGGGGAGAAAATGCTTAATGTTTTGCATTTTAAAAAAAACAATCAAAGAAATATCAAAGTTGCTGGTGAACCATGTTATAACATGATACAAATAATTTATCTGTATTATATATATAACATATAATGCCAAATGTTTAATTATCATTATTATTAGTAAAGTTCAAACACATTAGTGTAACTGATTTAATCCAATTTTAAATTGAATACTTTGAAGAAAATATTTTTTATGTTGTGCTATAGGTAGTTTTTATCCTGAATTATTTTATGTGAAGGAATCAACTTACACACAGGCTAAAATAATTTATAGAATTTTGTAAATGGTTTAATATATTTACATTTTAAACTTTTTTCTGAATGAGGTTTTCATTTTTATTTTCAGGGATCCTGGGTATGGGAGAGATGAGCCTCTCTTATGTTACTGTGGAGTTTCTAGGAACGACCACTGTGGGTCAAAGTTCACATCATGTCAACGTATTGGATGATGGTTCCTTTACAATGTCATCGGACTGGATTTTAGAAACTTCAGGAAAACATGAAATCAGTGAGGCAGCAAGAGCAAACTTATTGTGTTTATTAATTAAAAAATGAGGAATTAATATAGTTTTAAACATAAATGATTACACCACCTTTTTCTTTATTTTGTAGATGTCAGCGTCTCCAACCCTCTATCCAGACTCTCCTCCACCCTGCAACTCTCTGTGTTGGAGCCATTTCCTGGTGCCTTGGTGATGTCTTTGCTTCATGGCCCCCTGGGCATCCCCTCCTGCACCCCCCACATACAGATGAACTCCCAGAATGTGACTGTGAAGGCAGTATACATGGATGACCCTGTCACACTGCAGGCGTATGTGGCTGATGGGCTGGCAGCAGAGTTCTCCTGGTGGTTTACTCACAGAGAGGGGGAGGAAAGCAAGGGGGTGGAGGAGCAGAGTATGGATGTGAAGACAGACTGCCTTCCAAACACTCACTGTCTGAACAGCACTTTGGTATGTAGAGACTGAGAAAATATTAAGACTATGTGACACAGATGGATCTTAGAATTAAAATCTGAGTTGATCAGCAGATATTTTTAATATTTGGTACTACACAGGGTCTGATAATGTATTCTTTTGCTCATGACTCTATAAAACTTCATTATTTATGAGGCAGCTCTGACACATTGTTGGCCCTAAATTACAACAATGTGTTACTGGTCTGTTATTACTTTACAGCAATGCATAAGAAAAATATTAATCCTCTCCGTCTGTATTTTTATCCTATTTTCATTGTCTGCTTCCCATAACAGTTTAAAATATAAAGGAACTGTCCATTTTCTTCTTCCTTCTTTTTTAGAAATAACCAGAGTTCCAAATATCTGAAATGAATGTCACGAATAATTGTATCTGGAGACAAATTATAATATTCATGTGGAATTTATATCTAGAAATGTTCATTATAAACTGCATTTCATCGGATTTATAAAGCTGTCAAATACGATTGCTCATTGAGTCAAATATGGGAGGCTTTTGACAGCAAAGGCAACAGTGTATTAAATTTAACAACTAAAAAGCTTTAACAACAAATTAATTTTCACTTAGGCTTTGCTTTAGTTAAATTAAGACAGTAACCTTTCTCATTTTGTAGTGTTCAAGAATCCCTGGCTTACAAAAGGACCATGAGCAATGAATTACACTGGCAGCTATGCAATGAATTATTTGACATCCTCTTCCTCCATGATCATGCACACATGTAGCTTGGGTAGGATTGGTAGGGGAAAAGAAAGAAATATTGTAAGCTATCTGATGCAGAGCTCATTTTATGTTTTTTTGTTTCCTTGTTTTTTTTGTTTAGAAGATGCTGGAGTTTCATTTTGATTTGTCTTAGTAGCCTGATTAAGGATATATGAACAAAAAACTCATCAATTTCTGAGGCCTCTCTTAGAAATAATACTGTAATTGGTGATTTAATCTAACAAGAATGTTTTTTTTAATATAAAAAGCTAAATTTTAACACTGAAAAATCTCCAGGTTAGGACTCAGTGTTCACTCAACATTATTAAGAATTAATCTCAAATCTTTTTTTAATAATGTATGTCATGTTTTTAATCTGACGACTGAGAATATTTTATTCTTCATGCTTTCAGAGATGGACCTTTGAAACTGAAGGAGTTCATGTGGTGTCGGTTAATGCCTCCACTATCTACGGATGGACTCAGGAAATGGTCCATATTGTGAGTATTCTGCTTTCATTCTCTAAAAATATTTCCCACATGTGGCATCAACAATTAAAAGGATTCATCTGGTGATATTCTAAATTTGTTTTATTGTGAACAAACCTTATTTTAAAAAAAGTCAAAGCCAACAAAGTTTTAGTCTGATTAATTTAGTTTATTATATTTATTTGTCAGGGACCAAGTACAAAAATACATCAATCTCACATAAGGAGAAGACATGTAGAGTGCCAGATTTAGCTACTAGCATATTTCCATCTGTCTCTCTGTATTTTACAACTTCCCCAGTCTGTCTCTGGCTCACAGCCTCGANNAAAAAAAAAAAAGAAGCAAAATCATTTCCTCAAACAGCTGGGTGCTGTAAATTTTCATCTGTGGATTGATATACGTTTGGTTCATTAGCAAGTGCAACAGTATGTGGGACAGCCAAAAAAACCCCCAAAACGTTACGTTAATCTTAACTATGGATTGTTATGCAAAGTATTTTTAATTGGCTAAACAGACGCTTGATTTAAATGGTATTTCTTGCTATTTTAATGGGGTCTGACATGAAGAAGAATGGAAACTATGACTGGATTTAACTTTTGATCTCATATGTATGCTGTGGGTGTGTGCACTTGCAGGTGGTTGTGCGTCTCGCTGTCTCTGACTTAAGAGTGAGTGTATCTGAGAATCAGCTGAGTGCAGGAGAGGTTATCTCTATAGAGGTGGATCTACTCAACACCATGAAGCTTCTTCCTCTTCTCAGCCTCACACTGAACACCGACTATGACCACAATGATGATGTCAGAAGCAACATTACTAATTGCAAAGAAAACATTAGTGACAACAC
Source organism: Rastrelliger kanagurta (assembly GCA_024605255.1). Classification (NCBI taxonomy): domain Eukaryota; kingdom Metazoa; phylum Chordata; class Actinopteri; order Scombriformes; family Scombridae; genus Rastrelliger; species Rastrelliger kanagurta. The sequence goes on along the minus strand of JANJYQ010064965.1, from coordinate 23,082 downwards.
TGCCACCATTAATAAAACTGAGAGTCACACAAGAAAAACTATCAACCATGGAATCAGTAATGATCACAGCTGTAGTGACAGTAACCATGGAAACATCAACTATGATAACAATCTCAATCAATACCACAATAACATCCGGTGTCATGGTGGCAATTGGTCACATCCCCACCCTAATGGTCTCATCCCCCTGCACCTCCTTCACACTTCCGACTGCTGCGGCTGCCATCTGCGCCTCCACCTTCACTGCAGCCTCCCCACCACTGCAGGAAGATATCACCTCACAGCATCAGTGTTTTCCACCGCTGATCCTTCATCAGTGCTGCTCTCCACTGTACTGCCGCAAGCTTTAATTGTGCACGAGCGTATACTAGCCCTGAGGCCCTCTGGGAGGTGGAAATCAGTTGTTTCTACACAATCGGAATTCAGTTTGGAGGTCATCAGCCATGTGAAGTCCAAAGTGGTTTGGACTTTTAGTTTGCTAGAGGCTGTTGTGCTTAACAGAACAACTGAAAACTGGAACATTAATGTGTCTCTTCCAATAGCAGGGCATTATATTGTCACAGTTGTGGCATTTAACCCAGTTAGCCAGGCCTCCTTCCACACACGCATTCTGGTTCAAGATCCAGTCGGAGAGCTGTTGTTAAATGTTCCGAGTGTGATCACGACAAATCAAAAACACTTGGTTTTATTTGGCGTCACTTCAGGGTCAAAAATGACTGTGTCTGTGCTGGTGAATGCAACACTACTGTACAGAAACAGCAACTACTCTGCAGCAGAGGAGGCAGCAGTGGTTTTATTTTTTGACCACGCCGGGACAGTTGTGGTTGAGTTTCAAGCTGAGAATCGAGTGTCTTCTCAGAACAAGAGCGTCACAGTGAGTGTTGAGGGGAAACGGAAGCCGTCACCACAAGTGGATCCAACCTGGCAACCACCCATCAGTGAAAGGCCTGTTCACAACCTGACTGACAAAAGTAAGGAAGTAGCTGTCACTCACTGAGTATAAAACATAGAAAGAAAAATATATACACCTTGGTTTTATGTTATTTAGATTAACTTTTTTGTGACAAAGCTCGTACAGCTGCTTTGTTACATAAAGCCTTAGTTCACTCAAAGTCTCTGCTTTTATCACAATGTGGCACTGTTTATTACTGTCAATGAAAATGCAAGCTTCAGCATAATTAAGTAGATGAATGCTCATAATACATTTTCTAATCTGTCTTTTCCCCCACATTTTCTGTTATTTACAATTTTTTTTGAAACATTACTTTAAAATAATTTGAAAATGAAGCATTTTTTATTGGCTTTGTGGTTGGATGTTCACACTTCTTTAGCATGTACACAACAACACATCAACCATGCAATCTGTTTTGTTCTCTAGCTGTGAGGATTCACGCAGCAAAGCAAGCTTATCCCACTAACACAGATATAACCTTCTGGGTTGTGGTTGATGTGCCAGACTCTGTAGAGTTTCTCTGGTACTTTGGAGACTCCAAATCCACCAGCACCACCTCAAACACCGTCACTAAAAGATACCACATTCCGGGCAGGTACAACACACAGAAATAAACATTTATGTGAATGTTAATGTATTTTATATAGAAAATTGTGTATATTGAAAAATATTGTGTACACACAATGCTGTATGAGCAGGGGTTCAACTTTACAAATTCAAAATCTTAAATATACATTTATAAATTCATAATGTTCTAAGATTTTTGCTGTTAATATTGAATGATCTCATAAAGGTAGTGAGACAACAGCAAATCACAAGAAAATATGGAGACAACACCACCATTCAAATCCTTGTCTCTTTGATGTAGGTATGATGTAGTTGTAGTTGTGTCTGCTGGTGGGACCTCCATCACCTCTGAAGTGTTCCCGTTGATCATCCAGAGAGCAGTGAAGCTAAACAGGCTGGTCCACCAGGCCTCTGTCCTGCAGAACCACACAGTGACAGTGAATTGCCGGGTCAACATGGGCACTGATGTTATCTTTCTGTGGAGCTTCGGAGATGGAACAACACGATGGGGATCAAGCACTGAGCAGCATGTCTTCCACAGGTGAGAAAGAAAGTTTGAATGCAAATTCAAAAGTTTGAATTCAAATGAGTGTGGTGTTTCTAGAAACATGTCATCTGCTTTACGGAAGTGTTTGTGTACATTCAGTCTATGTATTTCACTCTGCAGGACCGGTGAGTTCAGAGTGGAGGTGATCGTATCCAACCTGGTGAGCTCTGCCTCTTTGAGCAGCCACATCTTTGCTGTGGAGCAGCTGTGTCAGCCTCCACCAGTTAAAAACATGGGACCTCTCAAACTAGAGGTATATTTTACCAGCAGGACTGTCAACTTCATCTCATCAGAGTGTATCTGAGTATAGCTAAAATGATCTCCTCTCCTAGGTGCAAAGACACGAGGTTATCCGTTTGGGGGTTACCTATGATACAGAGGTTGACTGTGACATATCAGGAGGTCTTCACTACACCTGGACGTTGTTTGACTCTGCAGGCCAGGTCTTCCCTTTGCCTCTCATTAACATACACAGACAGAGCCTCATACTACCAAGCCATCTCCTGCACTATGACACCTACACTGCCGTAGCCAGAGTAAGTATAGCCAACTGTGCATGGAGAAGAGAGGAGATTCTTTCACAATTAATGGCCATAAACTATATTAATATTTTGTTGGTGGGTTGTCAAATAGTAAGATGTTTTCAATTAACTAAAGTATGCACAGAGTCCCTGAAATGTCTGAAAATATAGAAACATTTTCAGTTGATTTTTCTCATTGGGATACAAAAAAACCCACTCACAATATATTAGTTTGTGTACCACCACAAATTTTATTGTAAATTTAGCTAAGACACAATTAGATATTTAATTTTTTGTTTCTTTATAGACTAAATTTTTTGTGGGTTTTTACAGAGTTTTACAGATTTAAGTGATTTGACTCTGTAGCTGCTGTTGTTCAACAGGTTCAGGTTGTCGGCAGTGTGGTGTACAGCAACTACAGTGTGAAAGTTCAAGTGATACCCAGTCCTGTTGTGGCAGCCATTCAGGGTGGTACCAACACCTTCATTAACAACAGAAACACCACCATAGTAACCCTGGATGGGCAGAGATCTTACAACCCCGACTTCCCTTTGAGCCCAGTCAGGTAGAGAGAAACTGCTCAACATTAAAATTTATGACTGCACTCAAATGTGCATCCAAACTTACGCTGTTTTTTTTTTTCATTTTACTTTTCTTAGCTTCAGCTGGGCATGTAAACCACTCAGCTCCATCACCAGCTCCTGTTTCAACCAAAACATCACCACTTCCTCCCCTTTGCTTACATTTCCTGCTGGTTTCCTAAAACACAACTTTGACCAGTTTCAGTTCACGCTCACTGTCAGCAGCGGACAACATTCAGCTTCAGCAGAGACCTTTGTCTCAGTTACATCAAATGTGAATAGGTATGAGCTATGTAACAAAACTATATCATGATCTCCCAATAACTATACTATACTATATAGTTGAAGATAACTAACCTGAACTGACTTTTAACTTGGACTTGAATGTCAATCCAGAAAGGTGCTAGTTTACTGCCCTCAGTGCCAAGGAGACCACGTGAACTGGGATCAGTCTTTCTCCATTAATGCCCTGTGTGAAGACTGTGATGTTTCCCCACAACACATCCAGTACACCTGGAGCCTGTACCATATCAATGCCTCATCCAAACCCGTTATAGAAGGTAAAGCTCATATAAATTGCCAGTGTTTCATTTCTTAGAGACATTTTCAGCAAATGATATCCTTTCCTGTTCTATTTTAGTCCCGTTTTGTTACACAGTGGATCTCAGCGCTCCGTCCAACATCATTGAAGATGCTGCTACTTCTCCTCAGACTACTGGGACTGCCTCCTTGCATCCACCTGCTGCAGACTACACTCATATTGCTCAGTCATTCGCTACTCACACCCTGACTGAGAAAGCTTCTGAAACTGCAGACGAAAAGCAAAATTTGAGTGTGACTGACGACAAGACAGCAATAACAAGGAACAAAAACATTTCACACATCGCCGGTGTGTTATTAAATGTGGCAAATTCTGTGGAGAGCACAAGCATAAGTATTAGTCACTCAACTTGAAGTCTCTCTTTTACTCCCCGCACAGGTTTAACAGAGTCAGAGCCCTTTCTTAGCTCTTTTCTGGCCAACATAAGAACTGCAGGGTCAGGTAATGAGCATCTGTCACTTTTATTGGTATCCAATATTTTTTAAAAAGTCTCAAAGTATTTGTGTCCTGGACATCAATAAGGAAACCAACAAAAAGTAATTATATGTAAGGTATTAAAACTATTAGTTTATGAATTATTTAACAGCATATTCTCTTTATGTCCAGGAGAGGAGCCCATTTATCATCCTTTGGGAGAGACAGACCATCTAGAGCCTCTGTACTCTTCCACTGAATACCTGCCACATACCCTTGACAGTGGTAGTGGCCAGGGTGACGTTATCAGTGAATTCCCTATTGATTCAGACTCCTCTACTGGCTGGGATTTTTCTTTTCCTGTGCTGGAGAGTGGTGAAGTGGGAACTCCACCAGGTGAGGGGAAAAAAAATGTAACTGAAACTTTGGCTGTCACACGTGGCTGTCATGGGGGAAAAAATTGTAATTTGAAACAAATGTCCTGCATTTCTACACCACCTAACAACTTGGAGTAAGTCATAAAACAGCCACCTGTATTAGTCTAGATTAGTTAGATTGGCGGTGCTATGAAAACCAAGAATACATTAAGAACAGTTTATAATTGGTTGGATCAGATTATCAGAAGAATGATTATTTCACATTTGAAATTACATTTATAAAAACATTATTAAGCCTAAAATGGTAGTACACTGCAGGCCATTATATGGGGAAGATCATGCAGTAACACTTCCACTACATTAATGATCATTACTCACTGAACAGAGTTACAGAAAATGAACACCATTTTTTATCCGTGATACTCAACATCATCAAACATGTGGTTCTCAGAATATAACATTTTAAAAACCTATATAGATATGTTTTTATACTTGATGTATGACCGAAGATTGTATGTCCATAACAAATTTTGCGGCATTTATTAGACATTTAATAATGTAATATGTGTCATAATATGTCACAGCCACGGAGTTACATGGTAATGGAGTTACAAATCTTTTCTATAAATGAAACAAATTGCATAATTTGTTCCAAACAATCTCTGAAATCAGTACATATTGATTCAAAATAGTGTTTATCATCATAAGGAAAGAAAGAAAAAAAACACAAATAATTTTTATTATTGTATTATTAATATTTATTATTAGTTTTCATCATAGATTAACAATATATGCCTTTATCACCATCTAGAAAATTACTGCAACTTTTGATCTGGAGCACAAGGAAACAAAATACAACCTGTTTTGGAAACTTAGCTGATTAGTGGTCATACTAGATGTGTTTTATAGAGTGTGAAGATTGATTTTTCACCATAGATGCTAACATGTGTGTGATCTTGCCTAAATGCCATCCTCAAGGCTAAACAATGACTGTTATATGAATGAAAAAGCCCTACAACACATCACAATATGATTTGTATAATTTAAGCATTAGGTCAACCTCAAAGTGTGATTGCAACAAAGGGCAAATGCTTTGCATGAATGAACTGTCAATAGCACTACTGATGTAGTTGTAATGTTATATAGAAATTACTAATTATAATTTCAAAAGCAGTTCATTTTAATCAGCATTATCTCAAATCAAGAATCAAGGACCATTTTAGTCAAGGACTAGATGTTCCTGTAAATCATGCCTTATAGTAAACTTGTATGAGAAAATTAGAGAATAAAACTGAAACTAAAGCAAAGTAGTTTTAGAAGTCTATATAAGTCAGTTTCGACCGCTGAGCATTTTGCAAAGCAACCCACAGTGTTGTGCTATTTTAACACTAGTTCTCATCTCTACTTTCTTATGTTCAAGTTATGTTCTTATGTTTGAATGGGCTGTGCCTACATTCAGTATAAGAAGTTTTAAATTCAACTTTAAGCTTGTAAGCTAATTAATATGCCCATCTTAAAAACAAACCAAAATGATGAAATTATCACAGGTAAGTGATCAGAGCTCATGTACACTCATTCACAAATTATACCTCATCGACAGGTGACTGAGCAACCACTCAATTAAAAACTGAAAAATTCAAAATGAATCAGTTACTTTCTATGTGAGTCCACACAGCAGACTGTAACTCTTCAACAGCTTCACTGTAGCCTAAGAAGAAAACTACCTGCAGCACATAAAATCATTTCTGCTGCACTGCTGTAAAAGAAATAGCCCACATTACATTTTAAAAAGGGAAAATGTAAAAACTAAATCTGAAAAGGACCCCGCTTAATCGCAAACAGCGGCAGAGATTTGAAAATTATTTTTTAAAACTATCCACAAGTCAAAACAGATGCCAAACATTTCCTTTCCTGGAGCTGCCATCTTGCTGGCGTAATGTCAGTTGGAGCAAGAGTCCTGCAGCAGTACCTCAAATTTTTATTTACTTTTGAAAAATGTAGCCTATCATTTGGTTTCACTGAATTAAATTGTAACCTTGGCTTGCAATTTTATTGGATTAATTTCCTCCATCATCCATCATCTGCATTCTATATTCGTAGATAAAATTCCCAGCAAAAAACAAACAAAAAAGCAAAAACAAATTCAAATTTCCCCAAGCTTGCAGTTTGTTAGCTGTTAAAACATACAAACCCTCTAAGCACTACAAAATTTTCATGTAATAGTCTATTTTTACTTTTTTGGACTTTTGTTTTCTTTCCATCTTTTGGACTCATGTTACGGTTTTAACTGTTTCTTATTCTGTAATTGTATACACTGTGATATATAGGCTACTTAGTTAAATAAGGATAAAAGAGTTTTATTTGTGAAGTAGGCCTAATTAAAAGGAAACTTCCTGAAAGTCAGTCTGCTCCCATCATCTGCGATGGTTCGAGTTACTACTTCTTATGTCAGTCGCTGAAAGTAGTAAAATGAAATTAAAAATGGGAATGAATTTGCACCATTACTCAGGTGCCCTTTTCTGCAGTGGACCTGAATCTGGTCTTTTGAATAATGAGGTTAAAAGCCCTGCACACATGAACACATTTCCTCAAGTCATTCTGGCTGATTGCACCTCTGTTCAGGTTGAAGTTTGGTTTTGATAATTACATGAGAGGACATGTAGATCAAACACATAGTATAATTAGTAAAAAACTANNNNGGGGCAGCACAAACAAGCTCTTAACTTGTCATTAACTTTGCTCGTCTATTGTTTGGTACCTGGAAGATAGTGTGAAGCTAGTTTCAGAGCTGATGCGAAGTGTAGAGTCAAGTCATAATTCTGTTGTTTCATTATTCCCAGTGACTCCTCTCACATAGCAATTTTATCCACTATTAATAATTTATATTCAAATATTAATTAGAGCAGCTAACAAAGTGTTATTTATGAACAATAAGGATCCAAAGCAGGCAGTTTATTAAATTTTCTAACCTATAAACCCATAAATTTCTGTGTCTGCTCTTAACAAAATGAGTACCGTTTATGTGCAGAATTTCTGTGTGAATCTACAGTGTGCAATAAAGCTTATATTCTTTTATAGATTTAGATTATGATGTTCCCTTCCTGAGCACAGAGGAGGGAGACCCAGGAATCTCAGCAGGAAGGCCCACAGGTAGATATTGTGTGTGTATGTGTGTGTGTGTGTGTGTGCATGCAAAATGTGACATGTAAAAGTTTATATAGTAACTTATATATTTTCAGGTATTGACGATGAGACCTTCAGTCCAGGAGATGACACAATGTTTTATTCAGTGTCACATGCTGATGAAGGGAGCAATTTGGTGGATCCCAGGCCCTCTGTTGTGATCCAGGAGCCAACCTTGCTTGACCTTCCTCGACACCTAGTAGGCAGAGGACTGTTTGACTCCTACACTTACACAGGTACATTATTCTGAAAACTCTATGAATACACATTTTCTCCCTTTTACTGTTTAGTCACTCATCTCTCTCTTTCCATCTTTACAGGAATTTCTTCCTCTTTGCTCAGCTTCAGACCCTTCAGTCTGAGACCAGGGAACAGATACATGTTGGAGGTCACTGCCAGTAAGTTTCAGATCAATAGCTGATATTTTTACTACAATGCGACTGTTTCCTAATATTTGGGTGATTTTGGTCATTGTCATATATTGCAGGTGAAAATGAGTCAATAAAGACAGGCCAGACAGCTGTTTCTTAACACAAAACGAGCTATGATGTACAGATATATTGTTGGAGGTGATGTCAGTGTTAATTAAAACACCTGAAAAGGAGAACTGCAGTCATTGCAAGTCTCTTACTTTGTGCAGTGCTTTAAAACTTCGCTTTTGACTTTTCTAAGTGCAAATGTAACTTTCTAGTAGTCCCGAAAGAGGCTGACATTGATTCTGTTAGTCCATTATTTATTTTTCAAAGGAACAGTGAAGGAATGGATCTGGATGCTAATACTTTTTGTTTCATTTTGTCTTTTATACTCAGACTCTCAAAGTAGTTTTTTGGGACGGGCTCAGATATTCTTAAAAACCAACCCAGCTCCAAAAGGAATGATGTGCCAGGTGCAACCGATCAAAGGGTTGGAGTTATACACACACTTCAGCATCTTCTGCACATCAGGGAAAGAGGTATCTTCTATCTCACAGACACACATTTACACAAACAAGTAAATGAACAAGAACTGAAATTCATCTTTCAGGTCTCTGTGTGATTTTTAAATTTGATCTTCTTTTGAATAATACAGCTTTTTATTAATATATTTCTAGTATTTACTCTCTGTTATAGAAGCAAAAAGAGCTCAATTGCTGTAAATTACTCATTGTAATGTTGTTACTTAATGGTGTCATAAGGATATGCTAAAATGTGTTTTTCTCCTGCATCACATTTACTAACTAACTGCTCCATTCCCTGGGAAAATTAATTTTTCTATACTGTAAACACACAAAAGGAATTTGACCATCACAAGTTACAAATCTTCCTACTTTTCCCTCTAACTTTGATTTATTTTAATGATTCCTTTTAACCCTCACCCTTGTTTTTTTGCCTGTGTACGTATGTGTATGTGCTGAAGGACTTAGTGTATGAGTACAGCTTCAGTGTCGGAAAAAGACCTCCCAGAATATTGTATCAGGGGAGAGACTTCCAGTACTATTTCAGCCTTCCCTCTGGAGACCACCGCGATGACTATAAAGGTAAACAAACTGACACTGATTTATGACATTGAATTCCAAACACAGATGACAGGCAACAGTTTATCACAGACATTTCCCTCTGATTATCTGAGTGAATTATTGTCATTGTTCCCGCAGTAACTATTAACATAAAGGTCAGAAGCAGCACATATGGAACGGCCACTAAACCCTGTCCTGTCACCGTTCAAGTTCAGCCAAGCTTCCTCAGAGACACTTTTTCACCCCATCATGATCCTGCTCTGGAACTGTAAGACTCACTGATCACTCTGTCATTACATAATGTGAGCATTAGGGTCATCATGGTTCACAGCTTTGTTAAAGGTGTTCCCTACAGGTAGAAATACAAAACATACTGGATAATTGTGGAAACATACTGCCATACAGATGCCATATGTTAAGTTTTAGAGACAGTTTTGTACAGCTAAAAAAACTCTTTATATTAGGTTTTTATGTCGTGACTAATTGCTTTTTAATGCTAATAACTTTTAATCATTTATTAATTCTTTATAAGCCATTCAGAACAACATGTTTTGGGCTGCTGTGAGTCATGCATTACCTACTAAATGATAGGCTATCATGTCTGAAGTTGTACCTTTTTAATAATTTGTTAATTGGATTTGCAACTGGATGCTCTGGATCCCTTTTTTCCAAGATGATTAATTAGTCAAACAGTTAGGAAGTGGTGTTTATGAGCTTCATAACTGCTAGTAAACTGTCATTATTTTGTTTTGTTGTTACAAGCTCTTCTCTCTCTCCAGTTCAGAGTCAGGTCTGAAGAACCTGTCAGCTCTGGTGCAGCTTGGCAACAGTGCAGAGATCCGTAACTACGTTAGTCTCCTCTCCAACATCCTGAACAGACTCAGCATGGACACAGAGGCCAATGCACACACGCAGAGACATACACGCAACATACTCATTTGCACTGTGTGTGATCTTAGGAGCAGCGAACAGGTGCGCACGTGTATTCATGACTGACAAAATAATATACATTCACTTCCCTCAAATATTCTCTTTAAGCACCTCTCACCCTCCATATCTCTCTGTGTTAGTAAGTTTAAAAAGTTCTGCTTTTAAAGCTTTGTGATAACATGTAATTTAATCCTAGGCATCGTTGGTAGACAGCATCAGCATTCTTAAAGACCTTTTACAAGTTACATGCCAGGTAAGTGAATAGTTGGCTTTTTTATGGGCTTTTATTGGCAAACAGATGTAGATAGGTGCATGCTGAAAGAGGAAAATTGTTTTTCATACTTACTTTATCTTTTTTAGGTAACATTAGCGAGTGCCAGACGTGTGACAGCTCACATTCATGCCATGTTAGAGCACTTTTCTGGATCAAGTGTTCCAGTCCAGTACCATCTTGACCAGAAGACACTGAACATCCTGGTCACTCTGCTCTCATACAGCCTGCAGGCAGCTGTCAGTGGTCATAACTTCACAACCAACAGTACTGATGTTGCACAAGAATTGGAATCAAACTCACTTACTGGTGAAAACATAAATGCTGTAGCTGCTCTGAATGGGTGCATATCGGACTCATCCAGCGGTGTTTTTATTAAAACATCTATTTCAACAAAGCAGGTGGTGCAGCTTGTAAATAATGTTCTACAGACTGCTTCAGATCTGATGCTGGTGAGAAAAAACAAATTATTTCTTCTTGCACTCACCAATTTGTTTTGCACTTCCATTTATCTCTCTGACTAACATCAACTACGTCTTTTCTCAGAGGTACATCTTGTCCTCCAAAATCCAGGAGCACAGAGCTATCACCGGTCTCATGTCCTTTTATGTTACAAATCAAAGCCAAACCTCCACAGCAATCAGCAGTGGTACAACTACTGTCTACATGCTTCCCTCACTCATCCAGCTCCTGTTTGCTGGTCGCAGAGGAGAGACTGAGAGCAGACAGCATCGACCGTGTGTGCTCAGCCTGCTCACTGAGCTCACCCACAGCTCTGTCAGCTGGGCCCGCTACCCTGGAAAGGTGGGACTGGTATGATATGTTGACATTTGTGTGATTTAAAGGAGTGTTATTGTTCTCATTTTCCACTCCTGATTTCCAGGTGAGTGGACTGGTGGTTGATCTGAGTCTGTATGAATGCATCACAAGAAGAAAAATTCCTGTTCGAACCCTTCTCCAGCCGGTCAACATTGAGTTGCAACAACCACCAAGAAATGTATGTTGCTACTTCTTTTTTTTTTTTTTTGTTTTCAGCAAGTTAACTCAGTCATAACAGTTAATGATGAGCACCTTTAAAAATGTTACTTAATAGTGAGACTGGGGATTAACTTTTAGAAGATGGTGTTTAATTGTATGAGGTTTTGAGGAGGATTTTTTTGAATAAGTAACTGCACCAACATGTAATCACATCTGTGCTGTAGGAAAACTCTGCGCATGACTTCGTCCTCCTGCGCAGACAGATCAACTATCACAGCTTCAACATTACCCAAGAGCACTTGCAACAGGCCATCCAGCTGAGTGTGGTGTTTGTGCCACCACCCAACAATACGTTTCCCATCATGCTACTTTTCAGGTAGGTATGCATTAGAGACAACATGTATACTGTAAGTGCCACAAAGCCAAACCATGACTCTCTGTTGTGCCAGGATGTTTGAGAGGCCGACTCCCAGCATGCACCACCTGCATAGGATTCACCAGTGGGAGACCAACGGTACTCGCATCACTGTGCCGCCGTCGTACCTCCATAGTAAGATTTGTTTTGGTTCCATCCAGTAGTTTTTGTATTTGTGATAGACATTGACAACATAGAAAATAATGTTACAATCACATTAAAGAGTTTATATTTGACACTTGTCACAAAGTTGCCAATCCAAAGCTCATTTAGTTTAATAAATGTTGCAAATTGTTTGTTTTTGTTTTGTTACACTTCTGTTTTCTTACCAGACTTAAACACCTAATGTGGAAAAATACTATATTATCAGTGTCTAAAAATGGGTCCAACATACCTCATATGTTTTCCCAAAAGACAAAATATAATATAGAAATTGTGTGGTGGTCATATTAGTGAAAGCTGGTTATTATCACCATGGTTCTCATTCTTTGCAATAAATATCTTGGGAGACATGCTTGTTTTGACCCCTCACGTGTGATTTGTTTTATTAAATATTTCTAGCTCCAGGTATTTGTTACTTGGCTCTGCTAAATGCTGACTTTGCAAAGCCACCGAGACACAATCATCTGAGCAGGCAGGTCAACTACAGTCTCACAATAGATAGCAGACTGTGTTTGTCCTGGGATGACCACCAGAGGGCCTGGACGCACCTCGGTTGCAGAACACAGCAGGCAGACAATGCAGTCAACTGCAGGTGAGACAGGAAAATACATGTGTGTATGCACAGACCCTAAAACATTCACACACGTAGCACAAAAAATACACATTGTGATGATTTACAGAAATGAATCCCTTCATGTTTCTCGGTATTTGTTGCTTCTTTCAGTTGTCACCGGTTGAGACCATTGACTGTGGTGCAGCAGCAGATCCAGAGCAGCTATGACACAGCTGATATGGACCAGTTCCTAAGGTGACCTCATCTTCCTGAAACTTAAAAAGAGCACTGTCACTTTAACTGCAGCAGTAATTTGAACCTGTTTAGTATCACTAGGACATAAACATCATTCAGTGTGTTTATGATTGTTCAATGAAGGCCCCCCCTTCTCTCTATGTCACCTCAGTGTTTCCAGTGATGTGACAGTGCTCTGTGTGCTGGTACTGTGTGCATGCCTGTACATCACGGGGATGTTGGCGTGTAGGAGAGCTGATGCCATCTCCAAGGGGAACCAGAGAGTCCACTACCTTACTGACAACTCTCCATGTGACCCATACCTCTATGCTGTGACCATCCACACTGGTGTCTGCTCTGCAGCCAGCATGAGTGCAAAGGTAAGTCTGTTATTTGTTCCTTCAGACTGGCAGTGTTCATGTAACCGTACCAAAAGCACACATGCACACAGATTATTCAGATTTCATATTTTTTAATATAATAATTTTGACATGATACTCGACTGTGGATGATCTTGACATCACAGAGCATAAAGTATGAAAACGCTAAAAGTGGTACGATTATTGAGATCATCATAAACACCACAGGTTGCGATGAGGATAAATCACATCTTCTTTTTCCAGTTCAAGAACAAATGCATTAGACACAGTGACATGACCTATCTCATCATCTGTATCAAAACTAACAGTAATTCTCGTGTCATTGTGATATAGTCCAATACCTATTGGTAATGTTTCCTGTGTTTCAAACCTATTGAATCTGAAGTAGTAGACTCCTCTGACTGGTGCTGTGAAGGTCTTGCAACAAAAGAGGAAATTATTCTTTTAATTGCTGTTATCAGGCTTTATAGCTGTGACTAATTGTTGGTAAAAGACTGTATATGGTAGATTGTTCGACCACTAATGAAAGAGTCAGTAAAGACACAAACTGAAGCAAATAAAAGTGAGAACTATCAAAGCTTTCACAAAAGAAGTAATCAGAATAAAAAAGACTGTCAAATCAAATAACAATGGCTATATAATGTTTTAGAGAGAAAGACCCTTCACCAAAATGGCATCATGTATATCACAGTATAACATACTTTATCTGAAAGTGCTTCTAACCTAGAACTAACCTACCAAGAAAGCAAGAAATACAAACATAGGAACTAAAAACATAGCTCCTCACTCATGTTTTCACTGGAATTTATTCTGGCCTCCAAAACAACACTGTCTGAGGAAACAAAAAGAGGGAATTTGATACTATAAAGACTATAAATGTGTCAAATGTCTTGATATGATTAATTCACAATGCTGCAGCCTCATATAGGCTTCACATCATCTTTATGTATGTATTTTTGCACAAAATAATTGTATGGACACACTGTGGATTTTGTCCCTTGTCACTTACACTGAAAGCACATTTGAAGGAGATATTTTTTATAGCCTTTATGAACAGGGGGGATGATTAGAGTGACGGAAACCTCTTTCAGTGTTCATTTAAGTACCTGACTACTATAGATTAGACACACTGTAAACAACTGTGAACATATTCTTAAATGCTGAAAGATCATCAGATTATCATTTGAACTAAATAGTCTGTCAATGGGATTTCAGTATCTGATATTTTTGTATGCGTTGGTTTTCCCAGACCCAGTTTAAATATCCTTAAATTAAAGCCAGAGTCAGAACTTTAACCTCATGGTCATTTTTTTAAAATTTCAAATGTAGTTTATTGCAGAGCAAAGCCAATATAGCAACAATACACATCCTTTCATATACATATGAATACTGTATAATTTGTTCATAGACTCTGCAAAACATTTTTGAGGTAAAAAAAAAAAATCACAGAGGAAAAAGTAGAAATCCATTAAAGGTAGTATGATCCACGCTACTATCATATACACCATAGCCTGCAGGTAAAACCAAATAAACCACATCCCCCTTTTCCAGCTGGAGAACCAATGCATTAGAAACTCTGGTATTTCCATGTTCATCATTGTAATTAGAACTCCACAACACTCTCTTGTCATTGTGATACATATTAGCACCAACCTGAGTCCAACCTCCACTATTTATTGCAGTGAGTGAGAAGTAGTAGGCTCCTCTGACTAGGGCTGTGAAGAGACCTGCATCAGAGGAGAAAATCAGTGAGGCTTTTTTCCTGCTGTTGAACTACCTCTTCTCTAAGTTCAGTAGGATGTTGCTTCTCAATACTTTGATCAGGCTGTTCTAGCTAGGTTTCTCTAATATGAAGAAATTGTTGCTTGGTGCTCTAGCTTAGTTAACATTATATTACCCAGCAACTGTACAATCTCTCAAGGCTGAGAGTGCCTCAGTTATACATTCGGTAAGGCAGTTTGCATCCCATAATATTTATAGACAGTGGTATAATGATAGTTAATTTATGTGTGTAGCAGAAAGAGGTGAGTACCTGTAGTTGGACTGTAGGCCTGACTAAAGTTGGTGAAGACTTTACTGAATTTAAGTGTAATGTCAGTATCAAAGGGTCCAACATGTCCATTATCACTGAGACCAAGTGAGAATGCCACCTTTGGTTGGTCTGTATGAATGTGAGAAGATTGACAAAGAAGAAAAAATAGCTCCACTTATAAACTGTTGATGAACAAATTTTATTGCCTCTTTTTTGTTGAATAATATTAATAGAAACTGACATTACTCTGATCCTGTTGCTCTTGAAATACCTGCATGTGCACCCAATAAACTAGCAGCTCTGTATTTTGCATCTCACTGCTGTTCTTAATAATTATATAAGCAGTTTACCTGCAATCTCTAGCTTGAGCTCCCCCACCTCGTTTTCACTGGAGCTCATTCTGGCCCCCAACATTGTCAACATATTTAACATTAATATTATTGTGAAGTATGTTTATGGTCAACCACTGTCAAGTTGATAACATGATCATGAAGGCTGACTTAAACAACTAAACATTCTTTGACTTCTCTTCAGTCACTTTGGACATTAAATCTGGCAAAGTTAATCATGAACCACACCTTAATATCAAATAAATTTATTCTCATTGCTTCCATACAGTAAATAAGAAATGTTTTTATTGATTGTTGTTTACCTGTGATCTCCCTCTTCAGTCCCTCCACCTCTGTTTCACAGGTGCTCAATCTGGCCTCCAGAATTGCAAATATATAAGGTTTTCTCACCAAAACATTATTAATGAACTTTACACCTATTTCTATCTTTGAATATATTATGGTAGCAATGAAAAATATTTACAGTGTCATTTTTACACTTTTTCTCAATCTTACCTGTGATCTCTCTCTACAGTTCCTTGACCACATTTTTCACTGGCATCAATCGTGACCTCCATAACTGAATACATTTTACATTTTTCACTAAAAGGTTTTTAAATAGATATTAAACTCACTAAACACCTTAAATATGTTTTGGTATTTAATTCTTTAGCTTGACAGGAAAAGAATCACTAACATTTTACATTTTATTGATTGTTGTAGTTTATCTGTGTTCTCTCTCTTAAGATCACATTTTCACTGGTGTTTAATCTGGCCTTCAACACTGTGAATACATTTAACACTAGAATTTGATTAACTGCCTAATAAACTGGCAACTGTGCATTTTGAAACTTACTGCTGTTCTTAATAATGATATAAGCGTTCCCTATCTTGAGCTCATCCACTTCATTTTCACTGGAGCTCATTCTGGCCTCCAGAACTTTCAACACATTTAACGTCAATATGAATCAATAAAGAATCATAAGCATTAATTAAATATTATTTCATAAAATATAAAAATCTACCTGCATTCTTGCTTTCATTGGCATTCAGTCTCGTCTCCAAAACGGAGTCTTTAAAGACATTTAAAGACTGAAAAGTTTTTTTTTTAACTTAATAGCATTAAAAAATATTAAAATTGTGTAAACATTTAATTCTTGAGTTTGTCAGGAAAATAATCACAACATGAATTAATTGTATATTATAAAATGTCTACCTGCACTCTTGCTTTCACTGGCTGTCTCCTAAAAGTGAATTCTATGAGGACATTGCATGAATGTGTTGATCACTGTGTGAATGAACCTGTATTCTCCTGCTCCAGCTTCTCCATCTTGCTGTTCATTAGTTCCTCCTGTTCATACTGTTGGGAGATCAGTAATAGGGGCCAAAATCCACAGTCCTTCTGCTGTGCAAAAATGTATTTAAAAGTTACATTGAAAGCATTTTTGAAGGGTATCCTTTAACAGCCAGTATGAACAAGAGGAATGATTACATGAGAAAACCCTCTTTAAGTATTAAAAACACCACAATTGTCATTTCAAAACAGACATGAAAATTTGTGAACCTATGCTTTAATGTTAAATATGATCATTTGAACTAATGAGTTGATGAATGAGATTTCACTGTCTGATCTTTTTGCGGGTACATGTTGGTTTTCCCAGACTAAAGTATATATATCCCCAAATTAAAACAAGAGTCAGCACTTTAACCTCATAGTCATTCTTTTATTTCAAATGTAGTTTGTTGCAAAACAGTTTGTTGCAGAACAACGCCAATACAGCAACAATGTTCATCCTTTCATACACACACATATAAATACTGTATGACTGTGAAAACAATCTGGGGGTGAAGATATTATAATGTCTGATTCTCACATTGGAAAAAGCAGAAATCCATTAAAAGTAGTATGGTTATCAATATCATCATAAATACCATTTCCTTCAGGTAAAACCAAGTAGACTATATCCCCCTTTTCCAGCGGAAGAATCAAGGCACTAGAAACTCTTTTATATTCATATCGAGCAACAAAAGTGTAATTCAACAACACTTTCTTGTCATTGTGGTAGAGAGAAACACCAACCCAATGTGAAGTCCGGTGCTCGTATACAGAAAATGAAAAGTAGTAGGCTCCTCTGACTGGGGCTGTGAAGAAACCTGCATTAGAGGAGAAAATCATGATGTTTTTGAGATGTTTTTCCTGCTGTTGAACTACCTCTTTTCTAAGCTATTGCTTCTCAGTGCCTTGATCAGGCTGCTGTAGGTGGGTTTCTCTAATCTGAAGGAATTGTTGCTCAATATTCTTGGTTTGTTAACATCACATTAGCAGTGACTGTATAGTCTGTAAAGCCTGAGAGCTTCTCAGTTTTCTCACTTCACTGTGAGAACCTTATCAGTCACTGTGTCACATGTAATTCACATAGGGACTGATAGTGACACATAGTGACCACTATCAGTCACTAGCATTTGAGGACACAGAGAAACTCCATTAAAGTTGTTATGATACACTGTAAAAGGTAAAACAGGTGAAATTTCAAAAGGGCCAATTCAAAGAGAAATTTCTACTGTTCAAACATGCAAATGTGCAGCTGGAGCCACAGTAGAGAAAAAGAGTAACTGCAAAAGATAGGGTGAAAGATGTAACATTTTTCTACATATTCAAAAAATACCTAATGAGTTCATTACTTTATAATAGTTAATTTGTGTGTGTAGCAGAAAGAGATGAGTACCT
>JANJYQ010064664.1:3019-16385 GCA_024605255.1 Rastrelliger kanagurta | reverse complement strand
ACTCACCCAGATTTTTTAAAGATTGTGAATTTTTGGACACACTGTCAAAGTGTAAATAGCCAAACAGCATTATTTATCCAATAATAATAATGTGCTGTTCCACTCTGTTACACTAATCATAGATTTCACTTCCAATGGTTCTGTCCAAACAATATTAATAGCTCACAAACCCCCCCCTAAAAAAGCCGCATAAAGTTGATTTTAGAAATTGGACATGTTTGGCAGTAACTGGCAAGTGGTGCTGCTTTTTGAAGAGATGCCAACGCTGAACCTCAGAATTTCCTTTTTTGACTTTTGTGGCTTACTGCTAAAGAGAGGATGGGAAGTCACAAACTTTCAGTCAGTGTACAAAGAGACAATTATTTCTAGAGAAAGTTGTATATGCACATAACTTTGAAACAACAATGTTGTTTTATTTTGACACTAATTTCCTCGTCAAAATAATTTACATTTAATCATCCAAAAATTGTACATATATATAGTAATCTAAAAACAACGGGGGAAAAAAGGTGAAAGCTTACAAAGTGAAATCAGCACATCTGCACACTATAGTCCCTCACTGATAGCTAGACATCAGTTTAGTTTTAGAGGATATAGAGAAATGAACTTTTTTCAGCTCAAAAATTACAGTTCCNTTACATTTAATCATCCAAAAATTGTACATATATATAGTAATCTAAAAACAACGGGGGAAAAAAAGGTGAAAGCTTACAAAGTGAAATCAGCACATCTGCAAAATAGTCCCTCACTGATAGCTAGACATCAGTTTAGTTTTAGAGGATATAGAGAAATGAACTTTTTTCAGCTCAAAAATTACAGTTCTGCATCCAAAGAGCTGATAGCTTTTTCCTTATTGTCAGTCACATGATTTTCATAGACACCTCAATAAAAAATCCTGCACACAAGAAACTAGAAATGGTGGCACATGTTAAATTCTCATTCAGTCATTACTACAAAACAACACACTCCTCCAGGCTCAAGTGTGTGTCATATTGAGTGTGTGAAGTGTGTGTCAGCAATAATGAGCACAGCCTCTAGGCCCTGCAACTCTGCGGGCTGCTTGTTGCGAATATCAATTGGTTCAGTGAATTGTTGGGAAGTTACTGAGGCCAAAATTCTTGCATAACTGCTGTCTTAGCCTCATGCTCCTCTTAGATAAATAATTAAAAGGAAAGTGGCTCGGGATGAGCAGACAAGGATGTCCACATGCTCATACACATTGCCTCAGTCGGACCCTGGGGAGTCCTCACCCATCTGTAGCTCTGGTTGGAGCTCTCTTAAGAGTCTGTTTGTGTGAATGTGCACATCAGGAAAGAAAAATAAACAGTGGCTGCACTTGTGTCAGTGGTGGCTGCACTAATGCTTTATGATTCATTATGTCAAACCATGTTCAAAACCAGTGGTCTGGAATGATACCATGGGAACGATAAAACTGCTGTGCATAGCCTGAAGGTACAAATTGGGCACAGTTTAAATTTATGGAGCATGAAAACTTTTTTTAAGCACAGGATTGTGTAAGAGAGCTCTGAAAAAATGTTTCTTAATGCCAGTATGTACTAACTAGTACAGTAAGTAATAGTAGTAATACATCAACACTGCTAATAGTACCATCCTACTGGAGCTCACAACAGGCAAATATTTCTCCACCCTGACCTGCAAAAATGTCCATAATAAAATTATTTTGGGTTGTTTTAGTTGTTTCAATATTGTTACAATGTCAAAGGTCCATACTAAACCAAAATTTTAATTGAACATGTGTAAAAATGCAATAGCCCTGGGTTTAGTTATTGCTACTTCCTCATTGTGATAATACCAATTTTCATGTCTACAACCAGCCAGACTTGTTGGCTAAAGTTGTTGCTAAGACTGCTTTATTGCATATTTTGGGTAACTCAAATATGTACAGATGTATTTGAGTTTCCATTTCATGAAAAGAACAAGACAAAGCAGTGAAATCTTATTAGCTAGTAGGCAAGATCATTCAGATGTTAGCATCTAGGTTAAGGGTGGCTAACATGTTGGACTAAATACATGGACATATTTTGAAAAGTATTTCACTTAAAAGGAAACAGATCTCATATTTCACAAGTATGGATACTTGGAAAGCTGTATAAAAAGGAAGACTTTGAAGCTATATAGGCATAACAGCTGGCTTAACTTTGGCTAAGTGGCTAGCTGAGCTAACCGCTAATACTACTACGGCTCCACCATATAATGTGTGAGTGGTCTTGAATGAATCAAGGCAATCTAATGTAGCTAATAAGTGACAGCACCTGTGTAGTTTCTGATGTCATGCTACAAAAACATTTAAATAATGCCATAGTGCTGCTGAGAACATTGCAATACTATGGCTGCATATACAACAAAACAAGCATATAAAGTTATTTCATTCATAATGATGTTTACACATTTTGCTGGAACACAGCTAATACTCAGTTATTCAGTTAATACCTTTAGCTGCATCTTTTATTAATCTCTATAACAAAAGCTATAGGGTAAAATAAATAATAAAAAATATTTGTGTTTTTTTTCTTTCTTTCATTATGATAAACACTATTTTGAATTAATATGTACTAATTTCAAAGTGTTTTGGAACAATTTATTGGACATTCATGGACAACGATCTTCGTACGTCCTTGACACTATTAATGAAACAAGATTTAATTGCATAAATTGTTGCAAAACACTTCGAAATTATGGTATAAAAACATTTCTATATGAGTTTTTAAAATGTAATATTCTGAGAACAGCATGTTTGATGGTGTTGAGTTTCATGGTTAAAAAATTGTGTTAATTTTCTGTAATTCCGTTACAGGGCACATTTTGGCTTCAAAGTCATATAAAGCCTTAAATTAAATCTTTTTGTGTCACCATTAAAGTACATCTAGGCACACACAGAATGTCACATTGCTTTTAAATGTCAGACCATTAATCGCTCAGTTACTGCACAATCTTGCCATACTGCAACTGCTTGTTTATTCATTATTAACATTTGTTGATATGCTACGGTGGTTAACTCCTAAATCTAAGATGTTTCACCTAAAAAAGATCCACCTGTGTGGCAGTGAAAAACTCACAATCTCTGTGTGCCTGCAACATCTGAGCCAACTGAGTTTTTTCCACTTCTTGTTAATTGACTGAAGTCTCGCCTTTCACCCAGACATGCTGACATGTAGAATTAGCTGGACAAAAATGTTTTATCTGTCAAGAAAGTAGGTCTACCACAGTATTTGTGTGTGTGCAGCCGCTGTTTAAAGCTGATTGTTACTGTAACAGCACAATTAAATTGTGCTGATTTTGTTTTACCGTTGTCTTATTTTTGTTGAGTCAGCTACAGCAACACACTTCTGCTAAAATTATACCTTATATGCTTAGCCTTACATACCTTATAACATTGATACATGATAGTTTTAATCATTCATTTGGCAAGTACAAAACTTCAACTGTTGCACACAGAAAATTATTTGTGTGTGTTGGCTTAGTAATACATTACACACTGTCACATAATCTCTATGCGACAGTGTGGTCTCAAGAAAGAGACCTTGTCTGGTCCTGTCCATCACCTGGTAGCACAAATAATTCATTTTATATTAGTGCAGCAGGTCATGCATTACTTCATATTGCACACTTCAGCTGTGTTCCTACAAGAGTCAAGAGTACAGAGAGTGAAACCAACAGGAACAAATCTGACCCACTGGCTCCGAACTGCCAAGACGCCAAGCTGAGCAAACTTTGGCCAAATAGAAAGCAGGCATGGCATCAGCCTGAGCTAATAAAGAGCTGTAATATCCACACAACATGCTCTACATGATGAGATATTCCTGGGAGAAAAAGAATAGCGGGTAAGGAGGATATGAAGCAGGATAACTAATTTCTGAACTTATTTATGATCTTGTGCTCTGTGAGGCATACACAAGAAGGAAAATGGGGCTTGATGTTGCATGAACCAGAGAGAGCAACAGAGAGGGGACATAATGCTTGCTATGGAGCAGAAAGAACTTAGTACCGGAGGGATATCCCCATTACAGAGTTTAGTTTGACAGACAAACACTGCCCCCATGTGTTGAATTTATAGACCACCTGTAGCCAGTGATGGTCACAGGTGAAAAGTAGTTGATTTGATCACCCAACCCAAAAATGGAAAATGAATATAACAGTTAACCATCACAAACAGTATTATAGACATATTTTTGTCACTACAAAAATCTTACTATTAATACCAACTCATTTTAAGACATTACATTACTCAGTAGCTTAAGACCAGACAATTAAATTATATTAACACAAACAAAAAAGGGAATTTTTCTGAACTAAATATTCATCATAAAGGAGAATCTTTAAACTGCCTACCTCATACTTGAACGTCGCATCGAGGAGAAACTCCTGCAGCATCCTCTCTCCCAATTCTTGGCTGGCCTGATCACTCACAAAATGAAGCACCAGCACCTCTCCCTCCAGAAAGTGACTGTGCTTCACCATAGACAACATGGCCACCCTGAATTTGTCCTGCAGGCTCCGGCTTTTGTCCACCTTGGTGAACATCATGAGTGCATGATAGTGTTGCTCGTCTGCCTCGCTGTCCCCTTTACTAAAACCGTCACTCTCTCCTTCTCCATCCTGCTCTTCTCCTGCTTGCTCCTCAGATCCAGCCGGATGTGAGAGTCTGGTGTCCACAGTTAGGTCTGCATCATTTCTGTTGCTGTTGTGGCTTGCCTGGGTCTGCTTAATCCTCTTTGTGGTGCTGGAGAAGTTCTGCTTCTCTGAGCCAAAGTAGTAAAAAGCTACAACAGCAAGCGCAGCAGCCAGGAGCAGCACAAATTGATAGGACCTGAAAGTACTGACCCTACCCATGATTCTGGCTACCAGTCTCAGGACGCCCATATCTTCCTGCTCATGTCATGAGAATGGAGGTGTAAATGGGAAAAGATTCACCATTTTAGGTTGTTCCAGTTCAGAATAACCTTAACATTAGTTGCCAACACATGCCTGTGTGGCCGTATGATGTAGTGGCTCTCCATCCCGCTGCTTGGCACTATGCCAATTATTGATTGCGCTGCTGATGGGTGGTACTGGGCGCACCTATATAGACAGGTGCTAGACCACACCTCTTCCTCTCAGTCCTTCTTCGAGTGATTATGGTGTGGTAGCTGCGGCCTGGTGCAGTGGAGCGGCCTGTGTCTTAACTGCTAATTACAAAATATAAGCAACTTAATAATTTCCAGGGGTGAAACTCCCCTGGTGGCGTTGTCGGGGCAACGAACTACACCACACTGCCACACCTGCAAAAGAGAGTAAAAAAAGGGTGAAAACATTTATTGTACGTTTTCTCACATTGAAAGGAAACAGTCTGTGGTCACACAACATTAACATTACACTTTGATTAATTTCTTGTAATATCCAACTCAGGTAAAAACAAATTCAGCCACCAGAATTAGTCTCTTATTTAACTGTGGGGAAATAATCACAATAATTGTAGCAAAAAAAGGTGCATGCCACTAAATATCTCTTTTTTTTAAACTAGTCCAAGGATCACTAAGAGATGTAACAGAAATATTACATCGATAATCTTCAGCCACTCTAACCAAACCATTTACAGATGTAAATTAGATACTTGGTGCATACACTAAAGACATTTAGTGCATAATAAAAGAGAAATAAAGAGAAAAGCAGCCACACCACACTTGCTATTTAACACCTTGGAATCATGTTAGAAACACGTGCTCTCACTTTAACATGTTATGTAAATTAATATATCAAATCAAACCTTACAATGATATTTTAGGTATTTCTTTTTAGCCTAGCCAGTAACTTATTTGCCCCTAAGCTGTTCTCCAAAGTTGTGGTTAAAAATATTCTGTTATATTGCTCCCTGTCTTTATTGGGCTGTTTGCAATAAAACTTGCAATAGAAAGTTACCGTACTCATTTCTGACAGTTCTGTAGATCAGCAGTGTTTTCTTCAAATAAATGTAGCACCAGCTTTAATGTCTGCATAAAAACAGGACTTACTTGTGCCATGTCATGTCATGTAGCCCTCTGCAGGTCCATCCTGACAGCCTGTTTGGGGAATTTGACTGCCTCGAGTGACTCAAGTTTAAGAGGCAGTGTGTTTTACTGATACTGCAACAGCTATGATGAAATGCACATAATCCAAATGTCCACTGTAACAAACGTGTACACTGCAGCAACCTGTTGACGCGCTGGCTACGAGGGATGCTAGCAGGCTGCGGCTTTAGCGCCTAGATGTGGGTCGCCCAGTTGCCCTACGATGACCCGAGCGCGAAGATAAGCTCTGCTGTTTTGATTGAACGCATCTGGTGTAAATGTGCAAAGCCGTCGTCGTTTTAAAACCACCACTGCGTTTGCATAAGTGTGTTATTTCGAGAGGAAATGAAATGTATAAAGGTTTTCTGGAGAAGCCGCGCTAGCTACAAGCCGAGCAACAAAATACTGTGACGCAACCCTAACCACACCCACCCATCCGCTACAGTCATGATACCTTCGAGGACTGCTGGAAAATGCAAAACTTTCAACGAATGAAAACATCTATGGTGCAATTATAGCAAAGCAAAAAAGGGAAAGCTTCAGGTTGCATGTAATGATGCATTCAGAATCGTGCTTAATCTTTCAAGATGGACGAGTGCTAATCATATGTCCACCTTTCATCTGTGTTGAGGATGTTAATGTACAGATCCATGGTTTGGTTAAAAAATCATAATGGTATTAGCCAAGTCTACACAAAATGACACATTCTTTCAAGTCCATATGAACATTGAAAATCATTGTCTTGCATTTGTACAACTGCAAACTGCAGTTAAGAATTTGTTTATCAATGGTTAACCTCATTGGTGGAGAAATTCAGGACCCTAGGATGTCTTATGTTGAAAATGTTTATTGAAACTTGGCCAAGGAAAAACAAACTATCAATACACCATCTAATGCATGTTGCCACCATGATTCTGAGGAAGCTGTCCTCCGTGGATTGGCTTTATAATGTAATAGATAGTACTGTGAATACTGTGTGTCCATAAATGGTCATATTATATGCATCTACAGGAATTCATTTCCCTATTGGCTCATTACTCTACAAACAAGGAAACACAGTTACCCATCTGTTGGGTCAGACAGTCCCATTTGGGTGCCACAACAATGTTGTGCCATCATTATCAAAGTAAGTCTTGCTTTACCTAAAACACCACAGTCAGCTGCCTTCACCATCTCAAGGAGAGATACAGTATGTTTCTCTGCCAAGATGACAGTGTAACCTTTACTATGAACTATGAAAGGTCAATGCTTGACCCTATATATGGAAAATTCCCAAACAAGATCTTTGATAAAACATGGTACATTAGATTAATGCAACTTGTATTATTACTATTACTACCAACTGCACACGGCATATATTGTTTAATCCTGGTCAATATTTAGCATATTTGTCTTCTATGAAGGGTTTTTTTTTTTTTGCATTTATATGTGTGTATGTGTGTGTCATATAAGTTACTGGATGCCTTAATTTCCTTCAACNAAAAAAAAAAGAGATACTAATAAATCATTATTTTGGATTACTAAGTCACTATTATTCTGAGATAGTGTCTCTTTATTTTAATGATTTACATTGTGTTCTTTATCACATTGACATAAATGGGCTTAGATACTTATTTATTATTTTAAGACAGTCTGGGAGAATTGGAAACCCGCCCTTTAATTAGGACGTATTGTTTTTGCTCTAGTGAAACTCCAAAGTACGAGTTTACAAACAGCACATGAATGCCGCTTCTCTGTCACGACATTATTGATAGCGGCATTGTTGCCTCTGCTCGCGGCCGCTGTCCTCCTTTCCACTGCTAAGCTAAACCACTCGGTTTCTTCAACAAAATGCTATATTTTGTATTTGCCTAATGTTGCTTTCCCCGTGAACGTTACCTAAGCTGATCTCTTTTTTTAAAAATTCGGGCACAAGCTAACGCAGCTAGCTTGATTAGCACTCGCGAAAATGAACTCCAACACGCACGTCATCCAGGTGACAAATGTTTCACCGAGCACGACGTCTGAGCAGATGAGGACTCTGTTTGGATTCCTTGGAAACATAGAGGAGCTCAAACTGTTTCCACCTGAGTGAGTATTCAGGATAATATGTTGGTGAATCGTTTTTCCTTTACTGAGCCAACGCAGGGCTCGCCGTGAGGCCTTTGCGTTCGAGCAGGCCTCATGGCTCGGTATGCTAATGCTAACGATTGCCCGCGTCTTTAGGAGCGTAGCAGCAGTCACTCCCCTTAATAATGGAGCCACATGAGGGACCCATATGGACTCCTCTTTTCCTGATGTGTGGTTTTGTTTGAGTGATTTAATCCAGATTTGAATCCCCTCTCTCTTAACAAACACCAGGATGTAACCAGAGCAGGTAGCATTAATCGAATTGAATCGTTCTGTTCAGTATCTGGATAATTTCGTGTTTAGTTTAATTATGTAAGCCAATTACTAAGAGTAAACATTGCACACTAATGTTAGTTTGTTCCAGCTTCTCCGTTGTGAGGGTTTCTTCTTCTACGGGTTTATCGCCACACTGTAAATCACACAACTTAGTGTGTTTTTTAATGTGATTTAGTCGATTAATCAGCATTTTATATCAGCAGTCAATGAAAATCCCGTACACATTCATATCCTCTCATTCCACCTTGTTAAAAGTGAATATTAGTTGCTACTCTTCTAGGGTTTCTCACTTTTCTGAAACCATAGGCTTCCATCATGTAATCAAGCTATAATCTGCAGCATAATCTAAATTGGTTGTTGCCCTTTTATATTGGCATATTTTGGGATTCCTTGTTAGATAAAGTGGCTGCATGAAGAGATTGTTTTGAATGCTGCAAAATTGTGATTGGTATTTGTTACTCATTACAATGTATGTAAATTAAACAACTAGTTCAGTATTTGGGGAAAATTGTCACCATGTTAAATGTTAATAGAAATAGTCAGACATTATTAGAAACATTGACTATAGTAGGAAATAATTGTTTTCTGCTTTTGTATTTTCTTCAATCGAATAAGACCTGGCCACTCTGCAGGTAGGAAATGTTATAGGCTGCTTCTTGAGCAAGATAAAACAGTTAAGGCAACCAGTGGAAAGAAAATAGATTGTCAAAGCATTAGTGTTATGTTAGTCTGTACTATGCTAAAGCTCTTCTTATTAGATGGTATTGTTTTATCCTCAAAAGATACATTTTGGACAGAGCAGAGGATGGGAAGCAGGAGAGATTAGGTGGTAATCCATTGTTATATCTGTTGCACCTCGGGACACAGATTGTTTTGAGGAAGGCATGTAGGGTATCCTTGTTTGTATTCTTTGCACAACAAATCTGTATTTTCTTCCAGTGACTCTCCCTTGCCTGTGACTTCACGTGTCTGTTTTGTAAAGTTCCTTGAGTCTGAATCCGTGGGAGTTTCCCAACACCTGACGAACACCGTCTTCGTGGACAGAGCCTTGATCGTGGTCCCTTTTGCTGAAGGTGGGTGTTTGTTTTGTTCTCATCTCGCTCACATTGGCTATCGCTAAACATGCATCACAATGTGTAGGTGTATTTTATAGCATTGCAAAACACTATCTGAGCCATTGTGAGTTTTTTCTGGCCAAGCAGAATTAGCTAAGCTTTCCAGTGCTTGGCACTTCTAGGTATGTAAAAGGGAAATGTACATTTGTGTCCATGTCTTGCAATCTAGCTGTAAACTTCTCTCTCTGTTATTTGTGTTGTGGTTTTCATAGTGGACAAGTCATTTGCAGAGAGCCCCTTCCTTGCTGGCTGAAAGTGATCCTCTGCTGCCATCAGGAGATTAGAAAAAATAATGGCACCAGGCTCGCAAGCCCCTTCTCTCTCTTGTTCTGCAGTAAAATATTAACTTTTATTTTTTTTCCTCTCTATTCAAGGCATCATTAAAAAAAAAAAAAAAAAGCCTCACAACTTTTTAAGCAAAATGAAGGGGTGGGGGAGAGGGTGCAGTCTCAATTCCTCACATGTTATAAATATTTTTTTAATGTATATCAATCAGTAGGCATGCACCAAACTAGGGATGCCCCGAACTGATGTGCTGGATCGGTATTTTTTAATTGATTAAGCCTGAACCAATTCCTGATCCCTAGTTTATTTTTAACATATTGACTCAATCCATTGCAGCCATTCATTTCATCTCATTTTCATACTGACAGCATTTATCAGCAAGCAGTAGTGATGTCCGATATTGAATTTTTTGCCGATATCCGATTTACTTCAAAAACTCTAGTTTAAAATTTGCGTTTTAATATCGGTGGGCCGATATTATCGGACATCCCTAGCAAGCAGGTTAAACATTTCTTTGCGTCTGAGTGGCATTTCACAAGTGTAATACGCCTACAGTAAGGGAGAACAAGTAGACTTCTACACCCACACAGTGTGGATGAGAGGTCGGTCAAGTCTGCGCTCCGCAATTGTACCTTTTTTATAAAGGAAAATATAAAAACTGGATCAGGGCTTGGTTCTGGCAGATTCCTAACATTAAATGGCTTGTATCAGGAGCACAAAATAAAGGTGATCGGGACATCCCTACACCAAGCACAAAGCATGCAAGTTAGATGAAGTGATCAGCTGTGCATGCTTAAAATGGTTTTGAAGGTGTGTGCCATCATCTACAGTTAATTTCAGCAGATTTTGTGGAAGTTAATGAATATATGAATTGATTATTCATTTTGATTAGCGCACAAACTGCCTTTGGCTTTTACCTGCTTCATGTGCCAAAGCATTGTAGTTTTTTTTACACTGTGCATTTGTATTCCCAAATTTCACTAACACCAGAGATAAAAGTAGACATAAGGCTCTGCTTGATATTGCAGTAAAAATGTTTTGTTTTTTTTTTTTTTTTAAATTGACCCTCTCCACACATGACTCTGCAAGAGTTGAGTGAATCTCACGTTAACAGTGGTGTTTCTTTTGTTGTTGTGTTTTACAGTTCTTTTTCCTGGTTCAGCCAGCCCTATATACCAGGCCCTGCTGAAAATGCCACCAACAGTTTTGTCTTCTGCAGCCTTATCCTGTTTCTCTAGTGTCCTTTCTGTTGTGTGTGTGTGTGTGTGTGCGTGCGCGTGTGTCTCTCTCTCTTTCTCTCTCTCTCTCCCCCTCTCTCTCTCCTTTTTAAAATATGAAAATGTCAGTTTAAAAATAGCCTGTTTTCAGATTGCACAACCATGGATCATCATCTCTATAAGAGTTTCCCTTTGATTTTACTGTTTGGTTTTTCTTCAGCTTTGGGCACATTTTTCATGATTTTTATCATGGCTTTTGCTGGCAGTAGCCCATAAATGTTTAGTTCAGTTAATCTTTGACATTGTTTAGTGTTTTTAGTCGCATATGTTGGCTAAAACCTAGCAGTACTGTATTGGCTAGCAGTACTATGTACGGTTGTCAAGTAAGTTTTTCTTGTGGTGGGATAGTACAATTTAACCAAAAGCCCAGAAAAGGTAATATGACTGAACCTTTTCTGTTTTTGTATTGGTAATGGTAAGTGATGTTGAAATGTACCCTTTTTGTCTACACCCCAATCATGAACTTGTTTTCTGTATCTCAATGTTTTTGTGTGCTTTATAGCGAAGCAGCCGGCGCGAGTCGCTTGTTCATAAAACATCTAATGAAAGTTGAGAGCACATCCCACGGGACAACCGGCTGTGCTTGCTTACGTTTGGTTCATGACTTAAAAAACAAGTACAGGTGATAAAATCTTGGCAGTGTTGACCACAGTGTGTATTGTGACTTTTAAACTCATAGCTGCTAATCCTACAATCATACTTTCACAAAAAAAGTCAGGGATCAAGATTTACAGACAAGACAAAAAGTGGATTTTTATTAGTTTTTGTTACAGAGTAGATAGACTGAGGTGGCTTGTCTGCAAGTCTTGTCTGAGTGTTGTCGACATTTGCTTCCGGCACGTACTGAAATGCTGTTTCTCTCCAGGAGTCATTCCTGATGAATCTAAAGCAATGTCGCTGCTGGCTCCAGCCAATGCCGTGGCAGGAATGATGCCTGGGGGAGGCCTTCTTCCAACACCCAATCCTTTGGCATCGGTGAGTTCTGGTTCTTTTTGGCAATATGTAATGTATTTGGGCAAATTTTCTGATACAGCTTTGAACCTGAATGAAATCATTTATTTGATGGCTAATCTACTACCACTGATTTAAAAGTGGATCTTGTAGTTAAAGGGCATTTCCAGTCATAATCAATGTTTGTCTCTGTAAGCATGTCACCTTTGATCAGTTCAACCGGAACTCATACAAAAACTTTTACAAAATGATGGATTCTTGAACAAAACAATATAAACGTCCACATGCTGCCGTTAGCTGTGTGTATGGTATGAGATGAGCTGATTATAGGTGATTATCATCACAGCTCTGTAGTCGGTTACAAGGACGTTAGTGTTTTCTTTAAATAAATGTCATGTTTACATTGAAAATTACTCCCAACACTTTTTTTGTTTTACTATTATGCAATCTTCTTCACTGCCTTTTATGCCACTTTGCTACATTTGTCATCACCGCCACTTGTAGATCACTTGAGTAATGTGAAACCATTGGAAAGACTGTGTAGCATTAAACTTATTAATGTTCATGAGCATACCATACCAAACACCTCATTAGAGCTACTAGAGGTTAGAAACTCTACTGGACATCTTCTTAAGTGTCTGTGTCTGACATTTCAGATGGGAGGAACACCATTTGGAGGTCTTGGAGCTCCCAACATGGAGCAGATGGCTGCCATGGGAATGCCTGGACCTAACATGAACCCCCAGGTGAGGACATGATCAGTTACCTTAACTATCATATCATTTTTGAGCCAAATTCCATAATAATAATAATACTTTTTATTTCTCTTACAGGCACTTTCTGCAGATTTCTTGAAGCTCATGCAGTCCATGGACCCCAAGTAAGAAACTACACATAATCTCATCTGGGGTATACAATCCTGTAGGCGTAGAGTTTTATTTATATATTTGTGTGACATCTAAATAATTGATGGCACTTGCAGATTGAATCCATTAGCTGCTGGACTCAACTTGAATCCAGGATTGAAGAACGATGCCTCCAACAAGGAGATTGAAGAGGCCATGAAGAGAGTCCGAGAGGCCCAGTCACTCATTTCTGCAGCCATTGAACCTGGAAGTAAGTACTGTTAACAAGACATAGTCAACATTGCACACTTCAGCACTGTGAGTAATTTAGTTCAGGAAGTAAGTCTTCATTACCTGGTTAATGTTTAACTTTATTTGTTTCTACAGATAAGAAAGATGACAAGCGCAAACATTCCCGATCTCGGTCCCGGTCCCGACGCAGGCGCTCCAGATCTCGCTCAAGA
>JANJYQ010064653.1:0-12989 GCA_024605255.1 Rastrelliger kanagurta | reverse complement strand
TTTTTTTTTTTTTTTTTTTTTTGCAATCCATGTAAAGTCGCCAAAGCGTGTAAGCCTGGAACACGGGTTTATAGAGGAGGCAAACAGGCTTATTCCACTGGGCCACGAGCTCATCAAGTCCAAAACATGAGGCCAGATTAGGCCTTGCAGCAGGAGCAGAGATGAGTGCAATTTGACTGTACACTCTGACAAAATGATAAAAATAAAAAAGGCTCTGAATAAACAGTTGCGGCGGCAGAAAGAGGACAATGGACAAAGAGAAAAAAGAAAGACTCACTCTCTCTCTCAGAGGTGGCCCGGGTAGACTGCTACTCAGACACAAAGTCTATTTTCTTTCCTGGGCTCTGATACATCTAGCTGTGACCCCGAGGAGAGTGTCATCTATTTACTGTCTGAAAATATACCATCTTCAATAATGCTACAAAGCTTTAGGCCAACCACAGATCAATTTGTCACTTCCTAATATGTATGGAAGGCATTAGTAAGGGAGGATATAGCATCTCATATGTATAACAAATCTACTATAACACGAACCAGCTACTGAATATGTATTCTATTGTATTTCTTGGTTTTGACCATCAAAGGTTTCATTTCAAATTTTCATAATCTATGAATGACTGGCACAACTGAATAAAGTTCATCCTCTACTATGACCAATCCTCTCACTCCTCATCCTCTCTCTCCCGCCATTGACTCACTGTCTGACAGTTGTCTCAATTAACCCAGACGCCAACCCAGATTAAGATAAGTGGACTGGATCTGATGTTAGCTTGATAAAGGCTAGTCTTATCTCCCACTAACAACCAAACACCTCTGTGTGTGGTGTGCACATAGATGCTACAGAAATGGTGAGGAAGACAGATAGAGGGAGTCAGTAAGGGGGAGGGGCTAAGGAGGTGAGAGAGATAACAAGATAGGAGGAGGAGACTCAAGAGAAAATTGATGAGGATTACCACAGGAATGTACTTTAACCCCAGTATGCAATCTGAATATCTCTCTCACTCTTTGCCTCCCAGCCTGAAGACACGAGGACCAGCACCTATGTTTATATTGTTCACATGTGACACAGAGCTGTGGCCGGTAACCTTGTCCTCACGGCACACTCTATGTCACATGGTCTGATAAATAAATAGTGTAATCAATGAAGGCTCAACAGCCTCAAACGTTGTATCGACATTTAAGGGAGATGAACTGTACAATTTCAGAAATTCAAATGAAAGCTTTGTTCATACAATCCAGATTATTTAAAGTCCCCCTCCACTCAAAAAACGTGCTTTGCTTCTTATTCTTTTAGCAGCATGTTTGAGCTTCACGGAGCAGGATGGTACATGTGCAGTTTGACACTAGAAAATTGGTTTCACATTCATCCCTGTGTGGGTCAAGTTTCCACATTACATTTGTGTGAGTGTAAGCTGGAGGCCTGAAACACTGTAGTAGGCGATAAGTTGTGTTTAGTAGTTTTGAAATGAACAATTTTTGCATATTCATATATCCTGGAGATGGAGAAGATGCAAGTTTAAGAATTTCTTTTTTGTGGAAAAAATATTTTAGACACCTCAGAGCATGTATGTACACCTTAAATATGTCTAGAGGGGATCTTTAACCCAGCTATTTATATCTATCCCCATGCAAACGACACTTATGTACTTTACTTCTCATCAATACTTGCCCCCAGTAGTTTTAGAGATCATCATGGTAGTTAACTTGTCGCCCTTCATAGAGGGTTTCTTACCAGTTGCCTTTGTTTCGGGGGCAATGCTGGGGGCAACAGCGGCTCATGGACCGAGTCGGTGCTGCTGAAGGAGTCATTGAAGCCGTAGACCTCCTGGAAGCGCTTGTTGCGCTGCTCATAGATGCTCTCGCTCTGCGGCATCTGGTAGAACACGGAAGGCTGGGGCTCCGAGTAGTCCTCCACAAACTGCATGTACTGGAGGACTGAAGGGTGGAAGGGGGGTGGATTAGCTTACATAACGTTTATTATTCATGTTGCTTAAGGGTTATGACTTTGAACTCGCTAGCTAAGCCGAGAATGGGTCTGGATATTAAGGTAAGTTTTGTTCTCTAAATTAAATCATTCGGACTTCAATGCTCAACATACATGAATGTAATTATACACTAAGTAAAGTATTTCAACAAGCAGGACTGACTGTATGGAATGACATAATACAGTAGCTTTAAAGGAAGTGATGTAGCAGGTGGGTCAGGAAATGACCAAATGTTACCCTTCGTGCCCCTGGAGTCACACGCATTGTAGCACATCCTGGTATTCACTTCCCGCCTCTATTCACAGTGGAATACTTCCTTGACATAAGCTATGTTCAAATGAACTGATGACAAAGTGCAGCTAACGTCCCTCTGTCCCTTCCTAAATCAACCTCATCCCTTCCTTTATTCCTGCCNNNNAAAGGTCATTCTTCTTCCTAGCCTTCATCGCTTCCCTCATTACGTGCACGGCCCCTCCTTTCCCCTCACTTACTGTGTCTGCTTTTCTTTTCTGGCAGTGGCGGTGGGCTGGCGGGGACATCTGCAGTTTCGCTGGCCATGTACTGGGCGACGAACACGCCTCCGTTTGTCTGAGGCATGGGCGAGATGGGCGTGAAAAGGGGGAATGGCGGTGTTGGGTGTAGCTCCTCTTCTGACAGGTTGTCGTACTGGGAGGGGTAACGCTCGTACAGCACCCTTGACCCCTCGGGGAAGGATGTTGTTTGGGTGTTGCGTCGCTTCTTCTGGGGCAGGGCGGGTGGGGCGCTGACACGTGAGGACTGTAAGGGATTTGTTTGATTGGGCTGCGGAGTCCAGTACTCTGGGGGCTGCTGGGGTGGAGGAGCGCTGAAGCGGGGGTGTGAGGGATGCTGGCCGGGGACGGGGGAAGACGACTCGCTGTGAGACTCAGGCAGGGGGCTCAGACACCCTCCTACCGGTATTGGGGGCAGATTCTCCCCAACTGACAAGTCCTGGTGAAGGAAGTCATAATCGGGGTCATAGTTCTCTGTGTTGTCTGAAAAAGGTGAAGAGAAAATAAAAATTAAATTATCATCATATTTTAGCATTACATCCTCAACTGGAGTGCTGCTTTTAACTGACACCTTTATAGAGGGGAAAATTAAAATATTAGGGTTTATCTTCATATTCTTACCGAGTGTCTCACAGCTAGTGTTACGAGAGCACTGACCACTGTCCTGCTCCATGGAGGACAGCTGTTCGTCAGACTTGCTCAGTTTCCCCATGCTGCTGCAAGGAGACAGGCGCGGAGAGTCTCCCCCATATGACTGACTCCCCCCGGAGAAACGCCTCTGTAGGAACTCTTGCTCATAGTCTTGCTGCTGCACAAAGAAAGATATGTTACGTTTATTTCATATGATGTGTTGATATAATCTTAAACTGGAACTGAAGGTATCCAGTAATGGATTGTAAAGATTAAATGTCGCCATTCATTGGGGTTAAACTCACCTGTCTGTGGACACTACAAGGCAGACTGGAGCCGCGGCTCATTGGGGCAACCACTGCCACCCGTGTAGGCGAAGGGGCTGACTGGCGCTTCTTAGGGGGTAGGGCTGGTGGAGGACTATAGTTGAGAGAATAACAATAAGAGGAATGTTGGGATTTTTTTTTTTTTTATCCTTGGGGGCAAAGTCAACATGGACAATCAAGCAAAACACGCGTTCTCAAACATGTAAGCACACACCAAATCATGTAAGACCACATGAACGCCCACATTATCACCCCTCTTGGAGATGAACGTGAGGGTGTTCATGTTAGCTTCTCTCAATTATGATAGGAAGCTGCCCTGCTTGTCAAACCTAAATTCTCTGCAGTGAGTTAATACCAGGTCAAAATGGGACAAAAAGCGGCACAAAAAAAAGGACCATGACATGGAGGTTGGCAGGAAAGACACTGCATAGGTCAGTCACACACTCTCATGCACTGGACGATCTTCTGATTGGATGATTAATTCTTCAGGGAAATTGCCCAGGACGAAACAAACGTTGGGATAATGCAACCATGCAACTGAAAAAAAAAACAATTTCATCCAATCCAGAAGCTTCATGGGAGGGCTAGGGTGGGATGTTATAATGGAGACAGATGATCCTGTGGGCTGACATACTTCTCCTTCTGAGAGGGTCTCCTTTGGCCTGCGTCAGCACTCAGCTGTGCTCTGAGCCCAGAATCCAAAGGGGAAACCAAGGACGAAACAAATTGAGAGAGACAGCAGAGAAAGTAAGAGGAAGAAGAGACAGTCTAACAAACCAAAAGATTCTCAGGAGCTTGGAAATTTTTGCATTTTGGTCGACGGGGCCGCAGCTGGACTGCATGAGGAAAGATTATCAAACTCTATCAGAGAGTATAGTATTCAACAAAATGTTTCAGCATCAAGTTTTCATAAAAAAAGTCTGAATCAGTGAAAATGAAAGAAATAGACAGAAATCCCCTTCACATGCCTACATCCTAAAAAAAGCTTTTCTAATTCTCATGAGATATTGACTCACACTTTTTTCAGGAAATTATTGTTTTAAAAATAACATGAACTAAAAGTGAAAANTGGGTAGACAAAATTCAGCCCTCATGCCTGCTTCTAATTGAATTAAGAGAATTTTCAAACCTGTCTTGTTTGGTCCAGATGAATTGGGCTCTAGTTAGTTTTCCTCCCTTGTGGGATTCATTTGGGCATATCTGAACACATTAATCATATTCATGCACAAACCATAGCGCGTCCCAAAGAAATTCTGGAGTGAGGTCTAGTCATTTATTAGGAATTCTCTGCAAGTCTGAGCTACAAGGCTCCTGCACTTGCATTCTTGGATGTAAATAAGTGAAATTAACAGCTGCTAACAGTGAGCTGAAGAGGGGAAAAAAGTTTACCAGCTCATCCACCAATTCAGACCACAGGAAATGAACTATAGGTTTGAATATTTCCTAAGAGAGAATCTCATTCTTACAAAGATCTGGAAGAAATATTTTAAAATCAACAAATAAGGATACAAGAAGTACCAGTGGTTCAATACTGTAATCCTCAGCAAGGACTGAGAATTAATATCTTGTAGAATTAATATTTCGGTCCATGAATTAAACTGCAATTTGAACAAACCAACACCTGCATTTCACATTTGGATCCATCTACTGTCAAAAATCGTCTCTGTAAAAAGAGAGAGAGAGGATGTAGAATATAACAGCTGCGTGTGTCATGTGTACTTCCTCACCTGAGCTCTGCCATCTTAGCTTCAGGAAGGGGGGGTTTGGGAGGGGCTACATCCTCATCTGGTATGTCAGAGGCGGCCTCGGCGGGAACAGCTGCTGGAGCTGTCTTATTTGAAACCTCCGGCTCCCGCTCTATCAAAGGTATCTCTGCTGGCGTGCTGCTACACAAATAGAAGCCGTGTGAATGAAGAGAACTCCTCTGATAGTGCTAACAGATGTGTGTGTGTACTGACCTTTCCGATGTTGTTGCAGGGGGTACTGGTTTGTTAGGGGTGGTTGGTGATGGCTGCTCCTGTTTCTCGATGGTCAGCTTCACCAGTTCCTATTCAAACAAAACAAACAAGTAGCTTCCGCGTCAGCAACACTACAGGAGGACTGGGATACTCTCCACAACATTTTCTATCATCATAATACCTTTACTCCGTCCAGCACTGCTTTGATGACGCTCGTGACAGACGCCACATTTTCCTTGTCTTCCAAGTCGATGCCATCCAGCATCACCTGATCTGCCCAACGGATGAGGTTGGCCAGACTCTGGTACACGCGGTTATGGCAGGAAGACAGCGCAGAACTGTTGAAAGGGCGTGAGAACGGGGTCAGTCAAGAGTTAGGGGGAAAAAAAAGGATTGTTGTGGGTTGAGATAATGTGAAACAGACAGCAAGGACATGATGTACAAGAGGTGAGAGAAGGTGTGGAGACCAGAGGTGCAGAAAGGAGAGTCGCACCAGAGGGGTGTGAAGAATGGGTGTGATGGGACAAGCACATGTTAGACTGTAAGTGAGAAAAATCACATTATAACAAGAACACATGAGACACTTCCATCTATCTAGCATCTAATAAAGTACATATTTAGAAGGCATTTGTTAGGAGGCTGCAGGTATTCCTGGCTAGAAGCTTAGGGGCAGGGATAAGCTCGCCTGTGGTTGTGCTGACAGGGGAATGTACTGTATAACCAACCACATAGGGAAGTGGGGTGTTGTTTCTGCCTGTAGTGAATGATGCATTCAGGCCCAACACTAAGGTGTGGCAAAGGCCTGTACCGACATGCTGCAGTTGATTCACTGTGCTGGAATATCCATCCAGTGTCTGCACACAGCTTAGCCGTAAGGGGAGTGGGAGGAGAGTCTAGCTCTGGGGTTTAGCGGAGGGATTTGAGGGGTGGTGTACAGATGGAAGCTTACACTAGAGCTAAATAGGAATCAGTTGGTATTGTTAGATATTGTGAATATATTTTCTGGCAAATAAGCATTTTTAAATCAATGTAACTGCATGGCTAGACAGCAGGTAGGAGTTACATCCACTGTTGGCCTAGATTTCAGACCAATATTGATGTAAATCACTGCAGACAATTTAACACTGTGGTACTGTGTATGTTTAGTAGATGTTTAGTAGATGAAAAAAATAATCAAAGGACTATTAACATGACAGTAACAATGTATCTTATTTGCCAAAAAACAGCAGTGACATTATAGGCAGTGATGTTCAACTTGCTGCTACTAAGCTGTGATCAATTGGGGTTTGACTCCATGGGGTCAAATCTCCAGGGATGGCTGCTTCTCATTGTTGTAGCAACAAACCATCCATCGCTTCTAAATGCAGGGCAACAAGATAGGAGATCTGTTACCCCTGACCTCCATACCTTCATCTGTTCTGACGGATGGGGAAAGGCACAAAGACAAAGAATGAGACGTTCCAACATGCCTCGACAGTCCAAACATAACTGAGTCTTTCACTGAGAGATTCACCCAAAGAGGAAAGCAAATTGAGACATCCTATCGATTTATATTTCTTGAAATATAAAAATCCATCACTGATAACTCGCCTCACTGATGATGATTAACACATAAAGTCCTCGGGCAACAAATCCACACACTTCCAGGAAGCCTTGAGGTGAAGAATGTCATCTGTCGCAACATGTTATAAATCTTTACAAGCGGTCTACATCATACCAGTGCTAACATGTCCGGCATGCATACCAGCTATGTTAGAAATTATGTAAAGAGTCAGAACGAAAGCAATGAATCAACAAATCGTTCAAATGATTGCATCTATCAGGAGAAAAGGATTAATGGTTTATATGTGTTCCACTACATTTCCCAAATAGAATGACGGCTTCAGGATATTTTTTATGCACTACAGCACAAAACCTATCAATTACTGAGCTTAATTTCACATCTATTGTTATATAAAACACAAAGACTCACCTGTGCTGTATCCGGGCCTCTACCTGGACCAGGGGCAGGATGGCTTCGAGCACCTTGCTGGCTGAGCCTGGAAGCATCTCCAGCACCTTCTTCTCCACTACCATTTTGTCCACGATTGTCTTGAAGTAGCGCAGGGCACTGACCACCTCCTTCTCATGCTCCTCCAGCCGACTCACCTTCTAAAAATTAAAAAGAAATAACACAGGACAGGGGCTTAGAATTATACTACAAAACTACTTGAGATGCTTATTAAATCTTAACAAGCTCTCTGACACCATAAACTGCACATAAAGTTGAATATTTGTCACTAAATAACTGATTCGGACATTCACAAAAGTTTGTGCTCTTGACTCTGGCTCTATTAGTCTGCTCCCAGTCAACCCACAGTTCAAAGCCTCATCTATCAAGGGATGTGGCTTGGAGCCATCTTGGTAATACGGCGACAGTCTCATTCAGTCTCTAGTCTATCACAGCAGGCATACTGGGGGAATATACTCATTACACCAAAAGTCTTAAGAGGCAGCGGAGGAGTTCATTCAGGAAATGTCCCAGTTCCATTCATGTCTTTATAGGTTCAGACACCTGCTGTAGCGCAGCCAGCCGCCACTGCGACTGGGAAGCTGTGGGAACCAGCGGGGAAACTCTTGCACACACACATAGGCACAATGGAGTACGGGAGCACAAAACGTTTGACAGGAAAACAATACTCACAAACACACACACACAGAATAGGTGGGAAAGAGATGTATTTCCCACAATAGACACAAACATTTTCTGGCAGCGCACACAACCACAAATACACACACACACCTTGTTAGCAGGTTTCTCGGTACTTTTGGCTGCTGGCTCCGGCTGTAGTTGTTTGCCCTTCTTGGACGGAGTCCTCTTGATCTTGGGAGAATGGAATTTGTCCATCAGTTTCATGGTGAAAGAGGACAGATGGGACCGCTGCGAGTCTGTGAGTCGAAACAAAGACAGACAGAAAAATAGTGGTCAGTCAGGGAGGAGTGATGAGATAATAACAGATGACGCAGTCATGAAATGTTGCTCATCTGAAATTACGCAGGAAGTGAAAAGTCTGACACCCTCCAGCCACAAGAATAACACTTTAAAGAATGGAAAACACCAGGACTTTTATCAGGTGTTTGCCACATCCTCATTTCATTTACTTTTTTAGTTCTTGATGATGAATTTGTTGGACAGACACAGTCAAAGAGTTTCTTTCAATTTCTATTATGTGTACACTGACGTGTGTATATGAGAGATGTAAATGGAGCAGAGGACTGTGGTTATAACAGAATACTTTAGTTAGTGCTGAAAATTGCTTTATGGCATATAATTGAGAGAAGTTTCATAAGAAAGTAATTCAGAATTTCCCCATGTTCGCTGTTGAGAGTGGTGATAGCATCGGAGGAGGAAAGAGCCTCCCACTCTGTTAACCCCAGGAGAATTGACTGCTTGCTACCCGCCTCCTTTCACCTGTCTGCTCCCACAACACCACCACCGCCTCCTCCCTCTAACTTCACACCAAACTGACTCAGGAGATAAATACTAATAACAGTAGTGGGAGCTGGGCAGGAAGCATCGGGGTCGGGGGTTTATCAGCAGCAAAATTACACCTCTATCTGCTGTAATCTCCCCCTCAGCTCGATGACAGCGGGATCTGGCATTCCACGGCCATCAGCGTAAAAAACACTGAATGCTGAATAGCAAATCAACAGCAGGGGAAACACCACCAGCTAGACCTCCAGCCGGGCAGTGCTTTCATCTGCACCATCGATCCACATGCCGTGTGCATATCCACCCTACTGTTCTCCCTCTCCGCCCCCCTAATCCTCATCATCCCTTACACCCAACAAAAGCCAAAGTTCGCTGAGGCAGCCAAGGACGACTGTGTGTCTCATTAAAAATGTTGATGAGAATGCTTCCAGTGAAGTTTACCCATAATACTAATGCGGGCGATGAGGCGTTCGTGACTGCACTGCAAAAAAAATACAAAAACAAAACATCTCAATGCTGTGCAAAATAAATGAATAAATCAGCATTACTCAGTAACTCATGGCACACAGCTGATTCAATAAACCACTAAGTTACTGGACATGTATCTCATGACCGCTGTGTTACTTTAAATCTGTGTTTGACCTACTTCCCCACATCCAACATCACTCACAGGCCTATTAATTTTCTTACATATTATGAGACATGCAAGACAAAAAAAAGAGAATTTTTGTGAACATCATTAATAACCCAGTTATGTCACTACAGAGGAAAAACCACAATGTGACAGATATAGCATCCTCTTTGTGGGGGTGGTTCTTCTTCCTCATTTTAAAAAAATCTAAAAAAAAAAAAAAAACATCAGATAAAAACAGTTCGTCAGCTGGGCAGGGTTGAGGGGGAGTGGAAGTTAACCAGCATGAGTTCATCAGTGACTAAACCAAAGAGGATATAGAAGTAGTGAACTGTGATGTCACTTACTGGTTTATACTGAGTCAGTTTGAAGCCTGGGGTTGCTGCTTTGGGGAAGGTGCAATCCTTTCCATTTGCAGCCAGGAACTTGGAAATAAGGAGTGCTGGGGGTGTTACCTTTAATGCTGTGGAAACCCTAGTACCTCAAAGTGAAGTTTACTGGCAACACCAAGCAATGCTCACTTGAGCTACTCACAGGAGCTACTGTAGCTGAATTTGCTACCATCACATTTACCAAAAAGCTGAGGAGAGCAGCAGGTGGGCAGACTGTCAACCACAGCTG
Source organism: Rastrelliger kanagurta (assembly GCA_024605255.1). Classification (NCBI taxonomy): domain Eukaryota; kingdom Metazoa; phylum Chordata; class Actinopteri; order Scombriformes; family Scombridae; genus Rastrelliger; species Rastrelliger kanagurta. The sequence goes on along the minus strand of JANJYQ010064653.1, from coordinate 2,836 downwards.
TCTATCACCACCCACTGAGCTTTTAAATATCATCAATGAGGACTAATTTCCAAAATGACCATCTGCACACATATTAGTGGGGTTACATTTAGTAACTGAGAACATGTTGACTTTCTATTTCTAGAAAGAAGTTGTTTTTTATAGTTGGAGTCATTTGGAGTACGCTTTAAAAAGTTACTCTGCTTCAAACTGGTGAAGTTGCTGCTTGGTCTAGACACAACTTGGACCCTGTAGAAGAGCAACAACCTGCTCATCTCAACAGTTGTCTAGATCAATAATCTGTAGGTTAGCAACAGGGGATACTGTGCTGCTTCAGTGCACCTAAATACAGAATGAATAACACTGCGGGGGTTGACGGTGTGTGTGGACTTTCTGTAGCCTGAGGCTGCACATACCTGCTTTAGCCAGTTTAGCCGCTAGGCAGGATGCTCTCCTGGCATGGTTCCACTTATGGCAATGTGGATATGTGTATGCTTTAGACTACAGCAGCCTCCATGAGTCTAGTCTAGGGTGTTTGATTCTGTTTGACCCTGCTGCCCTCTTATTCCTGGCGTACGTACAGGAACTGTGGTTGACATCATAGCACACTGGACCCTCTCGCTAACAGCTTGAACAGGCCCGGAAGGACTATGTGCGAGTTTACAGCTGCATCCCAGCCCAGAGTTGAGAAGCAGTGACATCAGCACAATGAATCACGGACCGTGATCGATACAGCTGGCCCTCAGACGTCGCTGCAGCCCCGGCGGCTCAGCTGTTTATGATGCACATGGTGCTGGTTCCCTGTGTCTCCTCTGCTCCCTGCTCACTTCTCTACCACCTCCATCTTTCTGTTCTGAAAACAGAAAGCTTCACCACCCCCACTCTCTCTCCTCTCGAGTTCACTGGAAGTCTGGCTCAGCAGGGAAATGACATCATCAACAGAAAGAAATGAACGGGGTGAAAGGGAGCAAGTCAGCAGGGGGAAGGAAAAGAAAGACAGAGAGAGAGAATACAGTGCAGGGCTCTGTTATAGTCATGCAGGCCTCTCTCTCTCTCTCTCTCTCTCTCTCTCTCCACCCTCCTCTCCAGAGACAGGCCCAGCCATCCCTCCCCACAACTGCCCGCCCGCCCGCCACTGTCCCGAGTTATGAGGTGGTGATGTCATTGGTTGTAACGTCTCTCACATTGAATCTGACTAGTCATGGACTGTGAAAAAGAGTGAAGAAAACCACACAGTGAACACATTTTTCAGATTTCTTTTGTCAGACGTCAGAGCCTCAACACCCTAATACACCTGTGACACATTTTCAGAAGCAATCTTGTTTGTTTTTTTGTATTTTTAATGATTTTTAAGGGATAGAGCAAACAGAGAATGGTTGGAAATACCTCAATAAGAAACACTTTTCATTCATAACACTTTATCCTTGTTGATTCTTTTGAGGTGTAGCTCCCAAATTTACTCCCATATTCCTTTTAAATTTCATTTAAATAAACTAAACATCAGCCTGACAGACAGTTGAGTGTGGTTACAGCTTCTCTATTGCTTTAAACTACTTTACTTCTCCCCTGAAAACTGAACAAAGCCCCCCCTGATCTTTACTATGCTGGAGTCAAAATAGAGTGTGATCTGACTGCTGTGATAATAAACTAGCTCATGTTTGTTATTTCTTATAATTCAGAGTAGTAAAATTATCAATCCATCACCATCATTTTTTCGGTCTTGCGAAAGACAAACAACAAAAGACAACAAAAGAAAATAAAATCAGGAGAATGCCAAGATCTGATTGTTAGGAACCAAGAAGGAAGAATTTTGCGAATAAACACTTTTGGAGGCATTTAAATTGCTTAAACACTTTGCCGCTCTAAAAAAAAAGCCTTGGGGATTTTTGAAAACAAACACTTGAGTTTGAACAAAGCCTGGGAGAGTTCTCGCACAACTCTGTAGTATAGCAGCATCCCCAGGAGCCTCGCAGTCACTGGATTGTCTGGAAATTGTATTACACAATAAGAAAATAAAAACACACACATAAATTTATGGGTGCTTCCAGCAACAACATGCAGTTGTGGCAAATGTGTGCAATACATCTTAAATTGCTATTTTTTTAAGTTTATATTCTTCATTGTTTGAGTTAACAATGGGGACCAAAGAAATCTCTAGTTTAATTCTGTTGCAAAAACTTTAAACATATACCAGCCATCCAGGTTCATCTAGTATCCTCCCTGGAAATCAGGGATTTCCCCCACCACAGCAAAGTCTCAGCGGCTCAGGTACAAACCCTCCAGGCTACCGTAGTTCTAAATCTGGATGTTTAGCATTTCAACAAAAAGTCCCAACTCAGTTTCCTTCCTAAACATGAACAGGGATTTTTTTTTCTGCTGTCAGAAGAATGTTAAACATGCTTTTCATCCTTGAAGATCAAAGAAACACTGCTCCCTAATAAACTACTTTATTAGTGTAACTGTGGTTTTTTTGTCTATACATTGGAAGGTTTAATGAGGACGGGGATGTTGATTTCTCTATAAATATAAAATGTGTCAAAATTATTCACAGTTTGTTTGGAAATAAACTTTTTGGTGGTGGTGGTAGTGATGGTGTTAGTGGTGGTGGTGGGGCTGATTAGGACGCAGTTATGTGGCATTTGTGTTAACCATCCAGTAACCACGGTGACCTGAAATGGGTCATTTATTTATGTAACAACTGGTTCGTCTTTTGTCAGTTTCAAAATATACTGGAACAAATAAAGAAATAAACAAATTCTTCAGATTTGCATTAATAAATTTACTTTTTTTCTGACAGAAAACTTTTGGGCTGAGGTTTAAAATTAAAGCATTACAATGGGAAATCCCAGGATCCCAG
>JANJYQ010064615.1:0-13271 GCA_024605255.1 Rastrelliger kanagurta | reverse complement strand
TTTGTGCTCCCTGTTTTGGCTCAGCATGCTGTTGGCTAATCCAAGGAGCATCTTAGAGTGGAGATTTGAATGCCAAGTAAAATTGTATTTCCATTTGTGGCAAGAAATAGTTTAATCTATGACGAGAGTGTTCCTGACTGAACTTAAGTTATCAAATGTTCTCTGAAAATATAGTGTAATAAAAACATAAAAAACATAAAATGAAAATAGTCAAGTAAAGTGCAAGTACTTTTAAACTGAAGGCTACATTACTTGGGTTCAAGTAGTTTGTTACCTTCCACGACCGGTATTTTTCTGTTTGTTTGTAGTCATGCCTATTATTTAAATGCATCACACTCTGCACACTTCATTTGATGGAAAATCATTTATTTGCCTGAATTTTGCAAGCTCAGATTGTTGAGATTGAATAGAGAACATATTACAATATGAGATGTTGATCGTCAAATTTGTCTAAAAAAATGCAGGTAAAATCAACCATGTAATTCACCTCAGGTCATAATTAACAACACCGAGCTCTGTGCAAAAGACTTCATCTTCATTCTCTTCAGTTCATTTGCTCTGAACATAAAAGAAATTTATTTTTAGCAAGAGAGCTCATTTCTAAAACGTTACAATGATTCAATTAAATATAATGTACAACACTGAACCCTAACGCTTTAAGAAATCTAAAAGAACTAACCTTAAACTATCATACAGTACATGATACAGTGCACTTGACAAATGTCTTTATGAATGTTAGATTGTCTACAGATGTGACATTCAGTCATAGTATCTTCAAACAAATACAATTTATAATTAAGTAGGACAAAATAAACAAGCTATAAAGAAGCATATCATCATCTTATCAAATTGCACCTGAATTACTCCTGAATTACACCTGAATTACTCTGATCATCACTAACGATTGAGATATTTCTCAGTAACAATTTCTGCTGTCTCATTCCTGTAGATATTCATCAGTTAACCCCATTTCACAATCACTTTGACATTCACTCAACTTCAAGTACATCTTTATTCTTTTTTGTTTCAGTAGGACTGGAAAAAAATACTTTATTTTTGTTTGTTATTGTATTCTTTTGTTGCAGATTTTTGTAGATGTGGAACTTTGCTTTGTGGGATAGTAAAGTTTATAATTATGGAATTAAATTACAAAGAATTATGTCTATTGATCTTTCATCTGTCCCTTTGTACCAAGAGATAATATACTGTACATTCGTCCAACATAGCAAGATCACAGAAGTTCACTGTTATAAAAACCTCAATTAAAAAGCTGCATCAATATTTAAGTGCATACATGTCCTTTAATACATGTCATACCACAGAAATATAAATAAATTACAATGAATTATTATTATTATTATTGAATAAATTATATTTTTCATTTTGTAAGATGTAAAATCAATACAAATTTTAATCCAAAACTGATAAACTACAACCAGACTGACTTCATACAAAGGGAAGGAACAAAGGGAACAAGAAAGCTATTATGTACAGCGTATCCAAATAAAAGGGCATCATTGTGCTTGTGCTGACCTCAGTCAGGGTAATAATAGTTGATCATTAACCACTGCTAAAGTGCTTTGACTAGATAAACCCAAGTCCAAATTACCCGTCCATAAAGTAGCAGAAAGGGAAGTGCAGGTTTCTGTGGTCTCATTACAGGATGTGTTCTGCTGTGCTCACTTCTTGCGGACCTGGACCTGAGCGTAAATTGTTGAATCAGTAGTATCAGGCTGAGGAGCTGGCCTCTTCATTCGCTGCATGTGGACATCATTTGGAGGGGAGGATGCAGCAGCAGGATCTCTGCTCACTTGGTTCTGAGAGTTCTTCTGTAGCCCCAGGTGGATTGTCATACCATCGTTGTTGTGGAATAAACGGATGTCTGCGTAATTCAGTTCCTAGTAAAACAAAAGAGTTGTGGGAAAACATATTAGTTTTTTTAATCTGTTTGAAACTATAAAAGCTAACTTAACAGATAAAACACTGATAGTTAAATACAAGTCTAACTAACCCTAACCCAAAACAAAGCACACATATACACTTTAATTCCAGTTTGTGACCTGAAAATCTTCAGAGTTCAAAGTCTGATTGTCATTGTCATCTCATTGTGGTAAGGTCTCAAATCTGATCAATGGAGGAAGGGAACTTCTTTCAACCAACCAAAGCAAATCTGATCACAAATGTAATTTAATGATATATTTAATAATATTTAATGATATGATTTAAAATGTAGTGAAGTAAAATAAAAAACATACTTATGTAAGTAAAATTATTTTTTTTACATTTTTAAAAGTAGTTTTAGAAGTACAAATACACACAAAAAAACAGGCCATTACAGAAACACGGGTAAATGTAATTCATTACTTTCCACCTTTGATGATTTGTTTTTACATGTATTCATGATCCATGCATATACAGTACCAGTCAAAAGTTTGGATGCACTGACTTGAATGAGAAAGTGTGTCCAAACTTTTGACTAATACTGCATGTCTGAGCAATATGGGTATAGACTTATTTTGGTGGGAAAATTAAGAGTATTAAGAGAGTTAAGTATGCAAAACCTTTCTCTGATTATTTGCATATCTGCTTTCTCTGAATGACTTGGTTACCTAAGTGCATGTAAACCATTGGTGACATTTTACAGTACCTGATCTTCAGAGTATGCTGTGTTCTCCTGGCCCCCAGCTCCTTTAAAACATGAAAAATAATCAGTACTTATAGGAATTCAATTTTGGCAGCAAATATCACTATTAATTATGTAAAAACATAAAATGAGCACACAAGCAATCATTTTGCATCAATACTCCCCTTTGACCTGTTGTCTTGACAAACACATAAAATCTTGGATTAAACTTACCTGTTCTGGAAGAGTTGTTTGCATTAGAAGATTTTTTTGTCCTGTTTAAAAAAAGATAATTAAGTATTACTGTGTAAAGAAGATATTATACATGCATTATCTGCATTTTTAAATGTAATGATACTGTGGATATTCTCATTTGTAAAGGTCATATTATTTCAGGCAACAACTGAATCAAAAGCAACTGGACTTAGATTTGTCTTGAAGATGTTTTGCCTTATCCAAGCGGCTTCATCAGTTCTTAACGCTTTGGTCTGACTAGTCCCCACTAGTCTCGTCTTCAAGACAAATCTAACTTCAATTGCTTTCGATTCAACTGTTGCCTGAAATAAATAACAGCAATAATATACTGAGTGATTAGGTATACACTTTGATGTGCTTCTGATTGCATTAATTCAATTTTGCTGGTCATATTTGTCATGAGTTTCTGCTAAATGTCATAAAGTGTCAGAAGAAAATCTTTGATAGTGGCACTGCTTGGTCAAAAAAAAAAAAAAAGAATTGGCCATTCTTTGTGATGTTGTGAAATTTGCAATGCTCCTTTTATCAGATCAAATGCATCACACTTTTGACTTTTTTCACTTTTTAACCTGACAAAAACAAACATGTAAAATTGTGCAGATGTACAGTGTCAGTATGATGTTCCACTGAGAAATAACACAAATGATTTAGAGTTAGCCTAAAGATTAAATCAGGATTAGAGCTATCAAGAAAATATGGTAACAGGGCTATAAAATACAGAATCGCATGATCCTATTTAATTTCTCAACTGCTGGACTGGCCATTGGGCATACTGGTCAGACATTTTCTTTTTAAATTAATGGTACTAACTCTACTAGCAGAGATTAAATGGAGCTTGAGCCCCCTGGATCTCCTCACCATGGCAGTACAGTCAGCAGGAGTTGAGCTCCCTCTGCTTCAGTGCTTATAAAAAATCAGTAGAATACATCAGTCTGTCCACACAGTGCTGTTTACAGAACTCTGTTTAGGTTTCATTATTACCACTTGTTTATTGAGAGAAAACCTCAATCAATTAAACTCTGGTCCATGTTTTCTTATACCGGCAGCTTATTGCATATTACACACAGTACTGCTGATACTGGTTGATGCACAGCTTAAGGTGGGTCAAGTAGCCTACTGTCACAACAAATTGTTAAGGACAGGGGTGTGTGTATGTGAACTGTGTCCATCTGACCGGATGTGGGAGGAGACTGGACAGGACGTAAATAGAGGGCATGTCTGGGTAAAAGTGAGTCAAAGACAGGTGCAGGATGCAGGGACAGTGCAGAGATCCTTTGTTGTGGTCAGTAAGTGATGAAAGGGATAAGACAATTTAGAATAATTTGTCAATAGGAATATTACATGGGAAACATTTCAATCAGGGTGCAATGTATGACTAATCAAGCAGGAGAGCATCACTTATTTGAAAATTTGATAACTTTGTATCATACCATGTTGGGTGAACCATCTTATGCTATGCTCACTTTCAAACTGTAAATCAACAATGGACCCTTAAATTAAATGGGATTGATTTGTAAAGGCACAAACCATCTAAAAAAAAAATCAATTCAAATTCGCAAATGCTGGCACTATAGTGCAGCAGATTATATATCATATTTCAAGAGAATCATTCAAATTCTAAACATAAGGATACACTAATACATGGCTTTTGGGAATGTGAGAAGGTTTACAAAGGCTGGTGAGAGATCCAGAAATGGATGACCAACACTTGTAAAATCAAAGTTAAACTGACAGCTTTGAACTGCATCTTCCAAAAGACAGATGAACTAAGGTACCCTACGGGATGGAAGGTTCTCTTCTCCTCTTTAGTATATAAAAAGTTAATTTTAAAGTATTGGAAGAATTCAGAGGTAGGTTCATTATTTGAATGGAAGGGATTAAATATTATCCAAATATAGAAAAATCAATATTTGAAGACCGGAACAAAATGCATCAATTTAATACTGTGTGGCAAGATGTTTTTGAAGCCTTATAATTATAAATTTAAAGGCTAAAAAATAAGGGCGAGATGTGATGACTTTGATTTGAGAATCAGTGTCTGTATGTGTGTGTGGGTGACCGTATGTGGGGATGGGAATGTGAGTTAGCAGGTGGGTAGGGGATGGTTGTATGGGAAGTGTAGGAGTCAGAATGTGAATATAGTTCTGGAACCAATGAAGTGATATTTTGTTAAATAGGAAATTTATCCTTTTGAAATATGAAAATTGTATTTTATTTTAAATTTCACTGTCTTGTTGTTTTTTTCTCTTTTATTTTTAAGTATGACCTTTTTTTTAAATTTGTTTAAATTAAACTTGTATTTTTTTTTATTATTATTATTTCAACTTATGTTCATACTCATTTGGTGGAGTGTGTATGTATAAAGGGTTGACTTGAAGGAAAAAAATAAAAATAATTATACAAAAAAAAAAGAGAGAATCATTCAAATTGGTATAAAAGCATGAAATTTGGCACTGAAACTCTCAAAGGGTCACTTTTTGGAAATGGCCCCTAATTCTGTCAAATGCTCATTATGTCGGCGTACATTTTGTAATTTGTTCAAGATGGCTACCATGTCTCTTAAATCGTTATGTCAATTTATCAAATGGTATTGCAATAATCAAGATTGATACAAACATCCTTCAAGGCAGTGGCGATTTTTGGTACAGGCAAACAGGGCAGCTGCCCGGGGCGGCCTGTATGAGGGGACCCAGGGCGTGGTGGTGGACAGTTCAGCTCTGGGTCTCCCAGAAGGATCCACTGTGAGCAGTGATCATGAATCTGACCCGCGACTGAATCCACTATTATGACAGTGATATTATAAAATCCGATCTTTTTTTTTCCTTTGCCGTGTACGCTCCGTGTAACTCACGACTCAATGGCTGGTCACATAAAAATAATCTACTGAAGGAAAGTCCAATATGTTCAGATAGCACAAGAAAATGAAGCAGCAGGAAGACTCCTGACATAGTCTGTGCACTGTGCACAGGGTTTGGCAACCTGTGACAGTGAGTGAGTCACATTATGTACAGCAGCAGCCCTGGGAGTAATTCAATGTAGAACCACCTCTGCTTCAAGGAACATTCTCATGGAAACAGGTCTGTGCCACTCAAAAATTCAAGATGGTGAGTCAACCATTTTCAAGATGGCCACCATTTCTGTCAGAGCTCAATTTAATGTGTTAAGGAAGGTTTTTTGTTTTTTTTTTAAATAGAGTGAACGTCATTACACAACTAGGGCACACTAGTGACTTCACTACTGTGGAACTCAGCATGGGGTTCAGTGTCAGCTGATCTAGTTTTACTTACACTGTAGTTCTTGACTAGTAGTAATAGTATAAGTATTAAGTGTAGTGCCCAAAATGCTGTCTAACAGCCCCTCATCAATTAACTAGTTATACATGTAACTTAGATAGCCACATCTGAATTGATAGGTTGTGCCAGCATGGGAGAGCCAAGTCAAGGGTAAGCGGGGCAATACGTGACTGGTTCATGTATGTTTACCCAGAAGATCTACAGATCACATGGGATGGGAAAAATGATCCCAGGGTCTTTTTCTGAATGGGCACTCATAAAATAAGACCTCCAGAGAATTTTTTTTTGCACATCGACCGAGATGTGACCTGTACCGGGGATGACTGTGGGTGATTGGAGCAATTAGTTACAGCCCCAAAACGGCTAGCATGCATCACTATGGGGCGGTGCGCAAAACGCTTACAAAACTGGCTCTTTTAACAACTAATACTGCTCAAAATGGCATCATGTGTCTTCAGTAGCATGATTAGGGTCTCTACACATAAACCAAGTATCAACAACTTATTTAACATACCAGGAGGTTATTAAAAACTCAGAAGACCAAACAGAAGACCAGTGTACATTGAGGAAGAGCTGCAGGAGCAGGGCCTTTAGTAGAGAGGAGCGAGGACGACCATAGGTAAGTCTTCTTCTTTTTAATAACCTCCCAGTATGTTAAATAAGTTTTGGGTCTGTAACTAACTATCAGAGTGATTTTTTTACTAATCTGCTGCACTAATATTACTGTAATTATTATTAAATGAGCGAGTCACATGAAACCTCTATCCAGTACTTGAGTACAGTTCTCACTGACCTGGAAATGAATGATGCTGACGTCATGGAAAACCCAATTTTGGTTAAATTATCTTTTTAAAACAAATTTTTAAAACTTTTTAGATGGACAAATGATGAAACATGTGCCACAGAACAATTTTTAAATATGTCTTTGCCCATACATTGACATTGAAAAAATTATGGATTCTTGAGCAAAACTGAATACTCGTGGATTATATGAGATGAGGTAATCATAGGTGATGTGATTTTAGAGACAAACATTGATTATGACCAGAAATGGTTTTTAAGTAGTTTCTTTGAAATTACTCAATTTCTTTAAAGGTAGTAACAGGTAATAATTTCTATTTTACTATCTAACTACTACAATGATTTTGTTAATGTCTTTGATCACTGTGTTATTACACCATAACATTTAAATGTAACCATGCATACCAACACTTTGCTCCTTCATAACATCATCATGCTGGTGTAATAACAGCAATATTACTTCACAATAAGTACATTCTGAACATATTCACTACAATTTTTACCATTTTATTGTACCTTAAAATCACAGCAATTTACATTGTTATTGTCTGGAACAGAGTGCGAAATACGGGGGGGTGCGGGGGTCGTCCCCCCCCCCAGAAAATCCTAAATTGTGGGGGGGGTCTCAAACAGGGTGTGAGCCCCCCTTAATAAGACATGAGCTCGAAAATATTGACAAAATTATGTTTTTTCCTATGCATTTCCTTTTTGTTTTGTTTTTTCCTATTGTCATGATCAGCGATAGCGCATTTTGTGGCAGGTACTCTCTCTCTCTCTTTCTCTCTCACCCTAGATCTCGTTATACTGCTGGTTAACAGGTGCCGTTCATCAGCGCTTATTTAGGCTATATGCAGAGTTAGGTTGTATTATAAATAGCTAGATCTTCATTATTTCACCAATTTATAGCTACAAATAACTAACTTATGGTAAGTCATTCCTCTGGCAGTTCCATGTCGCGCATGTATGCAGACTTGGTTCCTTGTAGCCAGACTGGCATGTCTTAGTTTTGATTCAGATTTGATGCGCGTGTTAGATGTGCTTGTGCTGACATAAGGCAAATAGGCGTACAGGCCTGTAATGATGGACGTGTTTTTAGTAATTCTCAAAAAGTCTTATTATATTGTTATTGTGATTAATATTTTTTTTTAAGAAAATTGGTACCTCTTTATGTATCAAAGCTATTTACTACTTACCTCTTTTTGGAAATGAAATATCCTCCAGCAATTCCTCCCAAGATAACAAAACATGCAATTACTATTCCAGCAATGCAACCAGCCGAACATGCAGATGTAGGTCTATTCTCTGGAAAGGTGCAAATTTAAGAAGGATAAGATAAAGATTTTAGAGGACTGAGAGCTGTCTCATCAACTCAACATGTCTGTTGATACAAATAATTTAAATATAATAAAATCTCCCTTTATGTAATTTTACTGCAACTAGTGCCTGTTTAGTGCAGAGACTGCAACCTTGATACCTCCTTTGGCAGGAGTTTCCTGTTGCTGAATGCTTGTGAAGCTTGTTGCTTTAGCAAACATGCTATCTCAGATTAATATATTTTTATTTAGTTGGTAATAATCCTAATCAAAATCTCTAGATTGCCAGTTACTCTACACCAGGGCTATTCAACTATTTGCCATGGAAGGCCATGTGTATAGAGGTTTTCCTTCCAACCAATCACTTCAACAGGTTATTTCACTGATTAACACAGCTCTGTGGCTGAAGGAGTGTTAATCAGTGAAATAACCTAATGAAGTGTTTGGTTGGAAGGAAAACCTCCATACACACGGCCTTCCATGGCACATGGTTGAATAGCCCTGCTCTACACCATGGGTGCCCAATCCTGCTCCTGGAGAGCTACTGCGCTGCATGTTTTAGGTATCTCCTGACTCTAACACACCTGATCCTAATAATTATCTCCTTAACAAGCAGCTTAAGCTTGTTAAGGGATTTGATAACAAATTTATCATTAGAATCAGGTGTGTTAGAGTCAGGAGGTAACTAAAACATGCAGGGAAGTAGCTCTCCAGGAGCAGGATCTTAGAGGTAGGTCAATCTGTCGTAGAACTGCAATAAAATCTGCAATTAACAAAATCTGCATACCTGTTACAGACAATTGATGTGCTGCAGATGATGTTTTCCCAGTTATTTCATTCAGTGCTTGACAAGTGTAATTGCCACTATCAGACAGTTCAGTCATGTTTTTAGTGAACACAGCAGAATTTGTTGATATATTTTTCCCATTCAGTATCCACGTGTAAAGGGCAATTGGTGTGGATGCAGCAGAGCAGGTTAATTTTAAAGTCTGCTTCGCGTTTACCTTACTTGGTCCTGTGATTTGAACATTTTCTGGTCCATCTGAAAACAAATACATGGAAAGTTCTGAAACCAGCAAAAATAATGTGTTTTTTAATGTAGTAAACATATTGGTAAGAAAAAAGATTAATAAAGAAAGAAGAAAAGAAATACAGAAAACCTATTCATTAATTGACTTAAAAATCATGTGTTACAGGTCTATCACTGTCACGCACTGGCTACTTCTTGTGGAACATCTCTCTAATCAAATTCAACCCAATACAACAGCTTTGCCATAAATTATACCTTAAATAAGTTTATACATGTTCAGTTTTTGTTGAGATTATTAGAAAGGTGATAATTGATAATTCAATGCTATATTATATTGAAAAGTGTTCCTAATATTTTGGCCTCCATGTAAGTTAATGGGGTGGACAAAATATTAGAAACACCATTCAGTATAATGCACTCCAGTACAGTAACATCACCCATTATGACCTCAGTAACAAACAATGAGGTCAATTATCACCTTTCTGATAATGTCAAGAACTGAACATGCATAGGCTTCTTTAGGGTATAGTTTATGGCAGAGCTGTTGTATTGCTGTATGTATGTAGTGAGTGTATACTGAATTGAGTGTTACTTACAGTTAATAATCATGTTGTATTTAGCTTCCGCATTGCTGAGAGGGTTTCTGATTATACACAAATATTCTCCACAGTCTGTTTTTTTCAAAGAGAGAAATGATAACACTCTGTTTGTGTCATGAAGTATCATGTCGTTAGTCAGAGTCAGTGATGAGCCGTCCTTCATCCACTCTCTGGTAAAGATGGAGCCAGCACCATCACAGGTCAGGTTGGCAGAGTTCCCCTCAATTAGCTGATTTGTTGAAGATATGACAGAGGCACCAGATACTTTTTCTGATGGATGAAAGTAGAGCAATTTAATAGTGAGACTTGTTATATTTGACTTGCTTGAACAAATCTTTGAAATTATAGCAGTAATGACTTTAGTTGTGAGACTAATGAAAGATGAACATTATTAGAATGAAATACACAACTAGCACTATTGACAGGTTAGATTAATTGATTTCCTCTGAATCATCTAGTTTGATAAAAACACCAGAAATTCTTTCTTTTGGGTAAAGCATAAATTGTTGGAAAATGCAAGCTACATATGAGTTGACTGAGTTCACTTAAAAGGGAATTCGGTTTTTTGCAACCTAGACCTCACCCTAAAAATTTTGGTGTAATTTTTGGTGTAATTTGGAGTCCCTCCGACGCTATTTAATCCACTCGAAATCAGAGTATATCCACACAATCTCTTATAATGCTATTCCCCTGTGAGCTCAAAGTTGTGCTCTTATTATCATCAGGGTTTTTACACTGTAATACAACCTAACTATTTACTGACGAGCACCGCCTCCACAGCTCAGACTATGCTGAGAGTACAGATTGAGCTGTACTTGTATTACAGTGTAAAAACCCTGGATGCCAAGCAGATAATACCTAGAAGCTGCAAGTCGTGGCCCATAGCTTTCCCATTATAAGAGAGTGTGTGGCTATACGGCAATCTTGAGTGGATTAAATAGTGTCGGATGGATTCCAGATTACACCAAACTTTTTGGGGTGAGTATATAACCATATTTAACCCTATAAATAAGGTTGTAAAAATGGGAATTCCCCTTTAACATTTACAGTTTTGAATATCCTAATATTATATTCTGCATTAGCACTGGAAACTGAATTGACTTTACACAAATGATTCATTAAATAATGAGGACAAAAACTGCTAAATCAAAATGAAATAATTAAATAAGTAGATTATAAATTCAGATTAATTTATTTACATTAGATCAGCTTAAAATGTTAAAATCAAAGTTGTATAAAGTGTGTTATTACTTTACTGCAAAACAGATATGTTCCTTGTCTTTTTATGTCTTGAATTGAATTTTATTATGCACTAACTATCTTTATGTAACATACCACTATATTACAACACAACAGCACAGTATCTCTGAAGAGTGAAGGCTGACTAAAGTAGTGTACAGTGCCAAACATCCACTGTCACAAGCAGATGACAAAATCAATATTTCTTTATTTCTTTTTTTCTTTAGCTACAGTATTCACATTGCATACTACTTCTTACACCAACTTACCCAATACACTTATAGCTGAAGGCTGAGATCTCTGATATATCAGAGTTTTGCTGTTAAAGGCCTGACAGCTGTAGTTCCCACTCTGACTCATCTGAATATTCATCAGTGTGAGTTCTGATCCAGTATCAGGCAGCAGGTTATCATTCAGAATCCACTGAAACTGAGCAGAAGGTCTGGAGACAGCTGAGCAGGACAGTCTGATGGTTGACCCTATTGCATGATGTTCTTCCGGTGGAGAGTTCAAAATAATGTTTTCTGGGCCAACTGGTGGCATACAGAGAATAAAAACTAAATATCAGCAAAAGGTAAAGTTAATGTCATCTTTGCTCATTCAGATGGCTTTTAATAGCTTAATATGCCAGTCCAATAATAAAGTGCAATACAGGTGATGAAATGGCATTAATGGCAGTCACATTCAATAATAAAAGCTACGTCTTTGAAGCTTTGTTGCAATGGGATGCATTTAATTAAAAGGATAAGTAGTTGTACATGCAGGTTAGTTACTCACAGCTGATGGATATTTCTACTGGATCACTGGTGCCATCACTGACAGGATTAAACACATGACACCTGAATGGTCCCTGATCATAGCGGGTCACACTGATGATAGTGAGAGTGCGGCCTCCATCAGTGAGCTGAACTCTGTCACTGACTGTAACCTCAGAGCTGCCATTCAGCCAGAGGAAAGAGAGAGAGGATCCAGAAGAAGAGCAGGTCAGATGGACTGGCCAGCTGAACTCCACCAAGTCTGTGCCGCTGGCAGTTGCGTTTACATTGGAGACTGGCGCTGTGGGTGAAAAACACTTTGGTTTTGGTTGATAAATATCACTTTGCAAGAAAGGAAGTGCAGCTCATTAGAATGTAGCAATGTTAAAACAGTGAACAAATCAAAAGTTAAAATACAATGATGAGTATTACTCATTTATAGGTTCTGGACTTACTAAGACAGTGAGCAGTGATTCATTTAGCTTTGCTGAACATTCGTTTACAGTTTATTATACACTAGACATACACAAACAGAAGAAACTGTACTACTACTTAAATCTACTTAAAGATTGTGTTTCCTCTCTTCTATCACTACTTGTTTAATATTTACACCACAACTGTATGATCAGATACTATGCATCTAGTGCAGGTGATAAATACTCTAGTCCAGTGTCAGAGCTGTTGATTTGAGACTTGATTTGGACTTTTGTTCAGTGAGACTTGAGTATTCAAAACTCGACTGTCTTATGATTGAAAGGTAAAGGACTAGCTCAGTTGTTCCTCACACTCTGCATGTTTAGTTTTTATATTCTGGTAGAAAATGTTCCCATGACCTTCTGTACCTAACCTTTATTTGTGGACCATACACTTAATTGCCTAATTGGCCTTGCCTATATTCTAAATTAAGACATTAGAGTGGTGATTTTCATCTGCATGTAATACTGTATGTATTCAAATTAGGGATGTCCGATATTGGCGTAACTGTCAATATCGGTATCAGCTTTTTTGCCGATAATGAAAATTGATAAAATGCTTGGATTTCGCCCAAACGTGTGAATAAATGCTCTGTGTATTGTATGGGGTCCTGAGACGACAGGTGTCGTGCAGATAACCTCATCAAACTGTGTCGTGAAGCGTGTAAACAAATAAGGGTAGCTGCCTGAGTAACATTAAAGGGATAGTTCAACATTTTTGAAAATTGGCCCATCGCCATAATAGTAATAGTAATAGCAATAGGTTCGTTACCTTTGATTGTTGGTCCAAGCTGCTTTTGGGTCGGAGGGGAGCAGAATACCAAGCAGCGCAGCTACACTACGGAGGCTAATGGTATTTCTTGATTTTGCTCATCAAACTCAGCAAATAC
>JANJYQ010064405.1:0-12713 GCA_024605255.1 Rastrelliger kanagurta | reverse complement strand
TAGCACCAGTGCTGTTTGCATTAAAATTGCCATGATAAACAAATCATAATTCACATTATTGAGGGTGATAATCTTCTGAGAAATAAAAGTAACTTTTGATTTTACTTCAGGCAAAGTTAGGCACATTTTGTTTACAAAAGTGTCAACAAGCGATCTAAAACTAGGTGGATAATTATAAACCTAAAATAGCTTTGTATTTTTAGGTTGCTGTCGTTTTCCTGTGTGACGTCTTCAAAGATGAACTTTTCTGCTGCAGGATCAATGAAAATCTGATGACTGTAATCTCACATACCTGCCCAGACTTGGACTTCACTGGTATGTAACCTAGCAGATGTGTTTTCTGTTGTCTTTACAGAAAAGAAAAGGGTCCCTATAAGATCAGATTTCCACATTGTTTTATAGTTATGATTTAACTCATTTAACCTTATGGTAATATTTGAGACTTCTGTAATGGCCTTGTATTATGAATACATTCATGTTCATGTTGCCTGGTTGGGACAACTCTACAAATGACTCACTGAGTGTTTTGGCATCTCTGCTGTTGAAGTTTGTAAAATTACAACAAAACTGTACATTTAAGTGTCTGTACAAAGGTTCTTAAGACTAATATTTAGCAGTTTCTTCATGCTCATATTTAAGAACAAATGTATATAACTAATAACTACAATTTTAATGTTCTATGTCTGCAGGCTGCAAAACTAGAAACTCCTACACAAGATCATTAGATTTTTCAATCCATGCCCCAGGGTAAACAGATTTTACAACTTGGCCTTTTGTAGCTTTTATTTAAAGCTGAAAATGATCTGGGCTGCTTTTCGTTATCTATGTATATGCACAAATGCATGAATAACCTAATGATGTAGGAATGGGTCATATTCAAATGCAGTTCAACGTACTGAATGCCTCAATGTCAGCGGTGCGTGTCAAAAGTGTAAATGAGAATATGTTTGCATGATTAAATTATGCTGGAGAAAACATCAAACGAAGTAGTGAGCAGATGGCTAAAAAATGTGTTATTGAGACACACTTTCACTAGCGTAACATCATGCACCCCAAGAAACCATCCTGTAAAGTGCTATTAGAAGAACTGGGATTTTGTAAATCTTAGTTCATTTAAGAGAAATCATGCATAACAATTGCTAACCATTTGGCAAACAAATCAAGCTGTGGTATTTCAGGTTGTTTTATGCATTTTTCTTCCTTTCCGACAACTGTTGGTTTCCATTAATTTACATATGGAATAAAAACCAATTGGCAGATTTTTGAAACTTGAGTTTTGTAATCCATCACAGTAAACACTGGGAGTGATACATTTCTGTTAGGGTTACGTCACTGATATGAGGTAATGACAGGCAGACTTTTCCAATCAATTTACACTTAAATTGCATCATCACATTACCCCCACCCACCAAAGACTTGTCCAACTGTCTTTTTCCAGCACATTATTTAGGGTGTGCTTTTGTTCCCCTTCTGGATCTGTCCTGTCAATGTCACAAGAGACAGTGATGGGATGAAAATCTATTAAGATGAGTGGGTATCTGCAGCTTTGCACGGCAGATGTCACACTCTAGAATAAGGCACTTACCTCCTCAAGGACATCGGCAAGCTTGCTCAGAATATCTTCCTGCAGGCTGTGGAATGTGGGAACGCTGCAGGGGAAAGAAGATGAAATACTTTTAGAAAGAAGGCTCAGACATATTAAATATATTGCTGATTCAGTCATTTCTAGTTATAATGCATTGGCTTAAACAGCCAACCTGAATCTAAGACCTCTATAAAAATAAATATGTACAACAGGAAATCATGAAGATAAATATAATGTGATAGCCTGTAGCATGTGTATATAAATATTTCAGCATAAACTGGGAAACCTGTTTGGTTACACAGCAGGCATCAGATCCTAAGGTTGAATACACCAGAATCAATCTCTCATGTTTGTTCTGCTTGTTTCCGGGCAGCCTCATTGAATGCTATCTGTCTGTTATCAAGCCTTCTAAATAAAAATTGTCCCAATGTTTATCAAAGAGGAGAGAAAATAACCCATAGTGGTGGACAAAAGGCTTATCTTCCCATATCATCTCCCTCTCTGTTTCTCCATCTCCCTCTTCCCCCCTCATTTTCCATGCTTTATTACAGTAATCTGAACCATCTTGTCTCAACCCCCAACTCAGGCCCCAGCCACTGTGCCGATCCTCGTTTCATTGCTTCCTCAACAGAGGTACTAGCTAACAAGCTAGGCAGTGAACAGATGACCTTACTCTACATGAAACATATGGAGTTTAAATCCCTCAAGCTGTGAAACTGTTGACACAAACAAAAGGCCTCTGTTATAGTAAATTTCCAATTCATCGGCTTAATTGTGTTACAGCATATTAATTTGTTATACAAGGCCAATGGGGAAGTGCTCTTTCCCTAATGTGTTCTTTTTGATTCTAACATGGAGGATAACCTTCAACAATTCATGCACTGATTATAATCAATTACTGAATGAAAATGATCACAGTACCGGGAAAAGATCTATGAAAACTAGTATTTTTTTGATGAAGAGGTTTGATTAATGATTTCCACGCTTCCCAGAGTCTGGTTAATCACTGAGTACATGGTTGTTTGCTTTTATTCTATGCTTTATAGTTACATTCTACCTTTTAAGTAGAAAGGGACAGAGATGTGAGGCTCACCAGCCTTAAAAATATCAGTTAAAGGCAATACATATTTTGCAAACCTAGGTGTTGTTTCTGAGCTCATTAGCCATTACTCCTGTTGCTTCCCCTGGAGATATGTGTTTGAGTGGTTTAAAATACATACTGAGGGATAGGTAATAAAAATCAGTTTTTCATCAGTGTTCCTCCTCCCCAACTTGCAAGCACTAATATATAATTTTACAGCAGTTAAAGTGAGAAGAGCACTGGGACCAGGATGTTTTTTAATTATAATACTTTTAGAAGATCTGCTTAAACAAAACAGGAATAACTATATATTGCAAACTAACAGCTGTTCAGTCTCTTATATAAATTTCTCCCCTACACACTCCTTTATAAACCAAACACACAGTAAGCTCAAACTAAGCAATACGTACAGCTATTAAATATTTACTTATCTGTTGGACTGTTATGCAAGAGCTGTGGAGAGGCAATAGCTGCCATACAGCCCACACTCAGTAAAGAGATAGTGCAGTCTTTTTTTTTTTTAGCTAAAGCCATTACTAAAATAGCGGCAATCTTGAACAGAAAACTCTGATTAATAGAGTGCTTTTATCTGGTTTGAAGCATATTTCTTATACAGTCTTCTTTCATTGTGAAGGCATGATTTATAGTATAAGATTTTGTTGTTATGTTGAAAAACTACCTTATGGAAGCCTGTAAGTGACTATGATCATATAAAAACTGAAAAGATAATTCTACAGTAGGTTGAAAAATTTCCATATATGTATTATTTGAGTAAAAAATAAAATGAAAATGCAATAGTCCAATTTTGCATTTTCATTTCCCACATAGTCCCATGGGCATTCTTTGACCATATTAAAATCAAAACGGAAAAGCTTATGGGGCTTTTTTTCCTATCTTCATTAAAGAGCATGGTCATTCAGTTTGAGGGCATTATTTATTGATTTCATGTTCAGATTTTGTAATTCTTTCCCTAAAACCCTGCCCTGGCACTCAAATACTCTTAAATGTGCTCTGCTTAAAACTGTGTGCTTGCACTCAGAGATATTGTTGCTTGCACAGATTTCCCCCTGCTTCTGCCCTTCTCAAATCAGGCTGCTTTTGTGCACTCATGAAACATCTGCTCTCAGATTTCTGCTCTACACTCGAATGTTTTGTGCAATAACTCAAAATTCTTCAACCAACAGAATGCCAGGTGTTTTTTTTTTTGACCACTGAAATTATCCCGGCCTCCTTGTGGTTGTGTCTTATATTACTTTTTAAGCACAGTTCAAAACAAAGATTCACAATGAGATCAGGTGAAACTTGCAACAACTTGCATCTGCCAGTTTAACCCGGAGCAACAAGACAAGATGGTGTTGTCTCCATAGCAACAAGTCTCTACTCCCATTCTGACTTTTTTCTTCTTTCTCTTTTGTGGCTGGAAATAATTTGTAGCATCTTATATAATATATAATATATTGCATTTTAGTTTGATTTGTGACTAAAATATGGTTTGCCTGAATGGAAAATCAAAATGCATTTTTTATATTACATTTTAAACTTCAAATTTGATTTCACAATACTGGCCACTGGACAGCAGGGTACAATTTTAGAAAATCAAATGTAAAACAGATTTTCAATTGTTCATTCTAATATGATCATATGAAGCCCATACCAGAATGTTAAAATGAAAATACAAATTGGATTATTTAATCTTCATTTAAATTTTTTACTCAAATAACATTATTATGCTATCGTGGAATTACATTTTCATTTTCAAGTTTACATTGTCATTTTAGTATAGTTCTTTACAGGCTTCCATACAAGTTATTTGTTTTTGACCATTGACATCTTGAATTTGTGGGGATAATTATTCTATCTGAGAAGCAAAGGTAGGATCAGCACAATATAGCTATACAGCAACAAAAATGAATGGATGTTAGAAATGAAAGAGTGACTTTGACAATAGCGGTCTTTGGTTCCTTTTTACCTGCGATCTTCCCCTCATCTTAACCAGCTATTTTAAAATCCCAAATGTACATTTACCAATCAAATAGGTTATTTTGCAAAGTAATGATATTAAGACCTTTATTGCAGTTTGGGTGTGAGGACTTGTTGGATATTTCTAGAGAAAGGTTTGTTTTCTGCATGCTATATCTATCCACCTGCCCCTCTGTCAAATGCTGACAGTTTAATCATGATCAGAGTGACTCATGAGATTTTTGCAGAAGATGTGATCCCAGACATCTGAGTGTATTATTCAATGATTTTAGAACTTCAAACATACATACAGTGAAGTGCATGTATGAGAGGCAGTGAGGAAAGTGTCAGTGAAAGTGAAATAATTTTCTGAATTTGCTTGATGCAGACCAAAGTGGGTGACAGAATACCAGGAAGTTGAACAGAGATATGGGGTAAGAAGGATTTACTCATTGCATCTCATGTATCTTGATCATTATGCACTACTGTCCTTGTGTCTTTTGATGAGTCTTTCTTTTATCCTATCGTCTATGCAGGCCCAAAAAGAAAAAAAAAGTGAAAAGAGTCAGTAGGCCTTTTAAGTGATAATAAGCTTTTTCACACAGAGGTGGTTAGAGCTCTCTGATATAGATAGGCTTTTATAGAAATATCATACAAGTACAAGGTATTTTTCCTGTAGGATGAATGACATCTTCAGTGACACACCAGTAATTATTAGTTGTATAATTTATTGGCACAAATGAGGAGTATGGAATCTTCTGCGAAACAGCTCAGACGTAGTCTTCTGAATTCATTTAGTTAATTAATTCATTGCATTTCAGATCAAAGCTCTATTCAGGTCATTTGTCTATCAATGTGGGAAAATTTGTCATGGCTCCTCACCTTTTCAGAAACTCCATGTACTCTGTGTGCTTGATGAGACCCGTCCTCATCATGATCGTCTGAAAACATTGTCGGTCGATGGCCCACAGCTTCACGTTTGTTAGAGCTGCAAAGAAGAATATAAGCAATGTCATGTGAGACAGTTTTCATCCCTGAGGCAATAAGAATAATAAAATAGCATATACAGTATACGCATAATACATGCCTGAAGCAGCTGCCTGCTTTGTGCATACACAATTTGAATCAAGTGAATATTTCATGCAATTTAAAACATTTGATACTGAACAGGAAATGTGAAGTTTCATGTCATGGCATGCTGCATGTGAGTGAATTTCAACTAAAATCCTACTGAAATGACTGGAGAGAAGGGAGGAAAAATCTGTGAAACTTTTTTATGTTTTATCATTTTTTTAGTAGCAGTAACATTCATCCAAGTGTTTTTTCTACTTGCTGATCAATCCTGCAGAGTAAATAAGAGGTATTCTAGCCAATTATTCTTCGCTTAGCAGTTGGAGTTAATTGGTATTTTTGGAACACTTTGCATGGATGGCTTGTTTCAAGTCATGCTACAGCATTTTAATTGGTGTAAGGTCAGGACACTGACTTGACTATACTTTGTTTATTATTAGTTTAAGCCCTTGTTGGACTGATTGCTCTTTGTGTTAATGACAATTATCAGACTGTGATGTATGTCAGGTTTCAGATCACAAACAGCGTGCCTGATATTATTCTGTACAATTTCCTGGAACAATTTGCAATTAATTGTTCCCCGAGTGATTGCAATCTGTGCTGCCCCAGAGGCATCAAACCAATCCAAACAGTAATGCTCTTTTCAAATGTAATAGATGGAGATTTAATTGTTTGCATGTAGTTTTTTTCCTTTAGATGTTGGATAGTTTTTTGTTTGACCATTTGAGTATTGTTCCACAGTGCACCATGTCTAAAGGGTGCACAGGGCAATACCTGACAATCAGAGATCTCTGCTTGCCAAAGTCTGGGGATTTCTAAATTCACAGTAGTTGCTTAAACAGTGGTGAGAACAGCTGTTCACAAACCTACAGCCCTTACATTTTGTCAAGGGCATCTCACTGGAAATGATGCTCTACCCCCATTCTTCTGTGTTGTGAAATACATGTCACTGCTACAATACAAAGGACCGCCCTACAGATTTTGGATATATATATATATATATATATATATATATATATAGATTTTCCTCCATCTCTACAAGCAAAGCCTTTTGAGACTGGTTTGTGAACCTTAGACAGGCAGCAATAGTTTGTCTTGGTGAATTTCATAATATGGCCTGATTATGTGGAATCAAGTAAGTGTAAGTTGTTTGTTTTTTTTTTTTGCAATAATCTTAGCAGGATGTCCAGTCCTACAAAGAACTAAGTGGTGCTAATTCTCTCACAATTCAATTTTTTCTCTTGGTTTTTACATATGACTGTTGGAAGTCTTGGTCTTTTGAAATTCCTTTGATGTCATTTTCAGTGTTTTGAGTCTAAACAGCTCTTTCTTAGACGTCCTCTGTAGTTATTTTTTTATTAGAATATGTTTTAGCTTTGACACATCTCTATTGTGAACCGACTCTGCTAGAAACCAGGCCTGGTGGGTTTTTATCAGAGCACTGCACCTCTGCCCAAACCTGGATGTCATTAAATTCACCAACTGAACCCCATTTCACAGACAAAATGGAGTTGTTGATGTGGAAACGATAACAAAACCCCAAAAAAAATCTCATATTCAGTCTAGCTGAGCCACATATTAAAATGTATTTGACAATTCAGTGCTTTGCTTTGTTATCAGCAGTTTATATGATGATTATTCCAAAGTAACATTGGTGTCTATCACAATTGCCAGTATCATGTCTCCTTCTTTTAATGTTACTTCAGTGTTGCAATTCAATTTCAATTTTGCAGTTGAACAGTAGACTGTAAGAGATGTAATAAGAAAGAAGATGGAGATAAATCTACAGTCTGACCCCAAAACAAATCTGGAGATCCACTGGGACTCCTGTGGCATTCTGGGACATGTAGTAATATTGGAAAAAAATTAATCAGATAAGAGTTAGTCTACTTTGTATTTTGAGTGTCTGTCTACAGTCTTTTTCCATTTTATGTAATCCTCCCAGTGTAACACTTCTTCACAGAGTTTTAAAGAGTGTGTGCTGTGTGGTATTTACTGATTATAAGAAATTGTTTTTCCAAAAAGTGAAGTCAGCGCAGGTCATACCAGTCATTCACACACATTGCACACCAAATTAGTCTCTATCTTTGGGCATGCAGTGATTTTGCTAAGAGTTGTGAACTGTCATTTATCAAGGGAAATATGAAATTGTTTTTAGTATCAGTTTTAGATTAAAATAATGGTTGTGGTAATTAAGCATTAGCTGTTAGGGTTAGATCAGAGTTGACTGAGAAAATATTAGAAGATCACATATGATTGCACACACATGTTTGTACATAAACTCATATATTGTGCATATGCCTGTATACACACATATAAGTGAACACACTCTGGCAAACACCACAAATCTTTCTCTCTACAGACCAAGACTTTGGCAGCACTTAAAAATAGGACCAAACCACAGGAGAAATGCCCTCATTACACAACCTGACACTGTTTTTAGTTAGAGACACTTTCTTGGTGCTGCAACCCAAAAAAACACATAGCATGACATAAAAATGTATACAGATATGCCGGAATCCAGTGCAAGCATGCACAGATGTAAGAATACACAAACAGGATGCCTATAAACACAGATGCACATGTGTCAACATACACATAAACTTGCACATGCTCACACATAAAGATTAAACAGGCATCTGATCTGATACATCATGACATACTGTCTGCAGTCCAGACACACATGTTCCACGAAAATACATTTATTCTTGCAAGTTTTCCTAAGGCGTTGTTTTCAACCATATTTTGTTATGTCTTATCTGATCAAAAAGGTTATTTTCTACTAGGGCAATCTGGCCAAATGATGGCAACAAATTACTCCAAGGTGAACTGCAGATCCAACAAAATGTGAGATAGGTCTAGAGAGAAATTATTACAGTTGCCTTCTAATTTGACCCCCAAGCAACAAGAGTGGGAGGTTAGACGTCATTGGCCACTATGCAGTGTGCAATGGAGTGTTTTGGCATGAGGTAGGAGTAGGGGGCACTGGGAAATAAGATATGTAAGGAGCCTGAAGTGCACCACAGTAGGTAAACGCATTATTCAGAGGCTTACCTAAATTGCAATGAGACTAAGGGAGCTAGTTATCTGTAGTGAGGGCACAGATGAATGTCTTAATGCTCATGGGTTGCTGACCATTAGCTTCACAGTTTTCCAAATGCACACAACACCCCCAGCAGTACTGAAGAGATGTAACTGCGTTGTTGAATGGAGGAATGGAGTGCTGTTCCACCGGGATGATCATTTCATCTGCAACAGTCAGTTCACCAATGTACAAATGCATCCAACACTGAAACCACAAGTGTATAATGTATCAACTAGACACAGACATAAGAACAGAGCACCTGTTATAGGCCAATACAGGAGGCTGGCAGTAAATGCTACATTTGGGAAAATTGATTTTAGCATAATGAAGGCCAGCTTCAGATTGCATTGTATTGGAAAATAGTAAAATGCTTGATGTTGTTGCATTGTATTGTATCTCACCCATCTTATGTAATGCATATCATATAAAGTACATGGCAAATGCATTTAATTAGTTTAGATAAGACATCTGTAAACATTATCATCTGTCAAATTTCTGTCATCAGTATTATTTCATTGTGGAAATTTAAAAAATAAAATAGCAAAATATTGAATAATTACGGTACAGTAGCCAAGGTTGTTGATGATGAAAATACTAAATACTTGTGTGAAAAATTGTCATTGCAGTGAAATTGAAACCATGATGTGTACTAACCCATGATCTGCCAGCATTTTGCTTACAGAAAATAATGGTTGTGAGGACAGTGCTCATTGACATAAATACTAATCAAAATGTTACTCCCTCACTAACCTCAGCATACACCATGCTCACTGTTAATGTCTGAGATATATCTCTCTTTTCGCCTGAAAGCTCCTTTAAACTGAATGTATTCCCACCTCAGAATAAAAAAATCATGGCCATGTTGCCCAAAGCCAAGCACTATATCATTATCATTTACTTCTGTTCCTCCTTTTCTTTATACTTGATGCACTGATTTTAACTCCTAACCCATCAATTTCCCCCAATTATTTGCAACAAAAGATCAATAGTGTTGATTATGAATACTTCAAAAATGTGAAAACAAGCTCCCTCTGCATGCTCGGTCTCCAAGGAAAGGTTCTGTGATTAAGCCTGAGGAAAACAGTGAGATAATATTCATTTGAATGTCACCAACAAGACAGACTGCAGGACATGGCATATATGCGGTGGAAGGAGTCACTCATTCATTTGCCTCAGTCATAATTCATTCTAACTGAATTTCAGCCTCGGGCATTATGCAAATGTTCAATGTGTGTTTGTTCTTGTAATCTAATTTTAGTTCATTAAATTATACAAATATAGAATGAGATCAACAATATTTCTTCTCTGTACTTGGGTCATGACAGTTTACATCCATTGAGTGGAAAAACCAAAACATTGGACATTACTGTGATTGTAATCTTGATTTATGTTGTGAGTGCCATAATTTTAATGGGTATAAAATGACTGAAAATAGTCTACATCTGGCCCAGCTGCAGTATAAAATATCTGCCATTTAAACTGCTGAAAATCCCCATCCCTTTCCAAAAGCGCCACTGGGTTACATGAAAGTGGTGCTTAAGAGTTTCAAGTGATGAAGTGTGCAAAAAATGTGCACTTTCCTGAGAAGGAATATATTTGTTAGTAGTAAAGTATTAACAATAGAATACAGTGCCTCTTGCAGTGTATATATTATTTAACAGAAAATAAGCTTTAAAAGCTAAAAGCTCTTCCTCTCTGCTCTGAAAATCTGCATTTATTATCTGCCTGCTTTAATGCCAGTAGATATTTTCTGGGGGAGAAATAAAACCTGCCACAAAAAGATAATGACCAATGATGATGTATATTTTGACAGAATATTATATATTTCACAGCAAAGTCAGTCTGCCAAGCTGGTAATCAAATGATTGTAACGCAGCAAAGAAAATGTGTTAAAAAACATTGGACACAGTAATTGAATGTGTCCCTGGTGTGATATTGGTTGTTCAAATGTCTGTGAGTTATCACTTTAACACTTGTAAATGATTAACCTCTGGTTATACAGCATATCCACCCAATTAGTAAGAGCACTCACCATAAGAATTTTCAAATATTGTTGTTATGTTTTGGTCTCAAAGCATTTGAACTGGTTTTCAATGACACTTTGAATGAACTTTGTACCACCGTCACATCTGTGAATTGCCTACTCCCGCCAACTAAATTTCTGTCATTACCATTTATCTTTCTTTCCATGTGATGTCTTAGAAAATGAGATAAACAACCACTTTATGCAGTGTTTTCTCCCAAGTTATTGGCTTGGTGGGGGAGCAACCAGCAGTAGCCAGCCATTTTTTCCATTATCATTTTAGGGGCTGGCTGACATGGACAATAAAATGAGAATAGCTTGTCCCACCTTAAAATCAGTCCACCTTAAGTCAGTCTGGTCAGGTGAGGCTGACCCATTGTTGCTAACTTCAGCGATAACCTCCTTAAATTTTTCCAGCATTTGTGAAAACAACAGAGAAGTTTTTCTTTTGGTCTTGTTAATTGCTGCAGCATTTATTATCTGACACACTGTAGTCTACTGTACACACTTGCTGCACAGGAGCCAAGCTGCACTTATAACAGTACCTTTCACGACGATGTACTTTGATGAATGAGGAGATGGAGAATTCTGGGATTTGAGGCACCAAACATGGGAACAAATTGTATCTTGTTAATTTCAATAGCAATATGAATGCTAGCAGGATCTCTATAGCCCACTGATACTGATGATCATGTGAAATTTTTGCAGCAGTGCTCATGATTCTGCAGCAGCGAATGAATATTAGGAAAACAGCACTCTTCTCATTGACTCTGAGACACACTTAAAATCACATAGTCAAATGAATGATAGTCCTTTGATGCTTTCTACATGTTGTGTTTTGGAAAGTGTTAAGAGAGCCACGCTGTCATTGCTGCAGGGTGAAAGTGTAATCTCCTTTCCCCCTAAGTCATTAATAACATCAGCCAAGTCTGATTACATCTGGATGAGCTCTTTAGAGCGTGAGAAAGCAGGACAGGTCATTACACCAGACTGTCACAAAGCCTGCAGAAAAAGGAAAACTGAGGAATTGTACTCATAATTATATCTGTAATTATTATTGAATCTTACAGGAACACAACACAGAGTACAGAAAACATAAACTCAGCAATATATTTGACAATACCTGTGTGATACATTTCTAAGTTTCTTATGCAAAAGAACAGCAACCTATGATTTAAATGATTTGCTGTGAACTCTAGCATCGCATGACTGTAGTTAGGGTGGAAGCATGTGCTCTTACAACACATTTCACACATCAGTGAATCCCAACACAGAAACCTAGCTGGCTTAATCAGATGCAATCTCCAGCTGCCAGTTCTGCCAATACTCACCCCATGTGGGAGACAGGAGTGCATAGACCTGGAGCAGCTGCTGCTTGAGAAATATTGAACATCATCCCACCACCATTCACGCGCCATGCTCAGCCACACTATTTTTTGTATAGAGAACCATTATTACTAATATTTTGTATTAGAGAATAACTGATATAATTGCTGTAGATTTCAGTGATTATGAAAGAAAAAGTTTAATTTCAAAATCACAGATGTCTAACAGAGTCAATGAGTAAAACAAAAAAGACACTCAGACATGTGGTAATCATAACATTTAAATGCATAAATCTAACACTGAGCACAGGAAGGATACTCTCGTTACATTTCGGTCGGAAACTTGCTGTCACAGGCTGATTGAATAGGAATATTTCTAAAAGTGTGCTTTTAGCTTTCTCTGTCTCAGTGAGTTACAAAGATAAAAAACACAATTTACCACTCATCTCTGTAACATTAACAAACCTCACTCCCAGCCTTTATTCATCACTTACAGCTGATCTTGTTTGGAAGTTCATCATAAACATGCACACATTTAGAAGACTAGAGTTTGGCCCGTTTAAATAAGCATTCCATTATCCTGA
>JANJYQ010064380.1:0-10647 GCA_024605255.1 Rastrelliger kanagurta | reverse complement strand
TAGACACCTGAGGAAAGTAACCATCACTCAATGATGTTTCTGCATTCTGAGGCATAGTGTCCAGCTGGACAGGAGTCATTATATCAGCCTGTTGTAAATCCACACAGAGGGAATCCTCTGCCGCATCACTCTCAGTCCTCCCAAGTAAGACGCCTTTATTCAGGATTTTTGCTGTTTCAGGAGTTTTAGGCCACAAAAGACGGTTAACAGAACCGAGAGTCAGCCCCAAAGGTGAATCTGAAAAATCCACTTCCACACTGGACAGCAAGCCTCCAAATAGTTCTCCAAATACACTCAAACACCTGTCTTCCTCTCCAAATGTTGGCATGTCCCCCTGTTCCTCTTCAGCCTCCTGCACCTCCTCTTCTTGTGGAGTAGACGTAGCAGTCTGCGGTTTGTAGCTGACGTGTTCTAGATGGCTGTCAGCATGCATTGCTCCAGGGTCTGTGTCCAGTAAAGGCGTCTCCACTGAGGGTTGTTGGTTTGCTGATTCAACCTGGAATACTTCGACATGGAAGGGGGAATACATATCCTCTATGTCCTCCTGAGAGATCAAACTGATGGGGGACAGTGGAGGGTCACTTTGGGTGAATGAGAATGACCCATGCCCCTGCTGGTGACCAAAACAAAAAGATTTTTAATATTCACTCACAGGACCTCACATAGTTGCTGACATCAAAACAACAAAGTAGCTGCATGCTGTCAAAGTGAAAAAGGGAAATAACAACTCACTTCATACTGTAGTCCGGTATGACTAAAGTATGACAACAGTATGTGACCTCTAACTATATACAACTATGTACATGTATAGTAATTACATGCAATTTTATTTAGCATTTTTCAAAATTTCAAAATAGCTAGAGGAGCTAGCATGTGATTATATTTTTATCGCTGATGTTAATAGAATTGTTGCAGTTTCTGTTTTGGTGCTTCACAGAAACAAAGAGGGAAGCATGAATGGCAACAGAACCAGCTTCATTGACATGTTTTGATTACCTGCAGCAGTTTGATGGCATTACTGTGTGCCGGCTTTGGCAAGTTTTCAACGAGCCAGAAAGGTCCCCAAGAGATACATCTCTGTTTGATTCTGAGACAGAAAGACAAATAGGTATTAAAAGTGTTTTCCAGTATTGATAATAAAAGTTTATAATCAGATGTAATCATTTTCATTTATATTTCTGCTTTATTCTGCCACGGACATATAAAAACCTATTTGATGTGAGTATTACAAACGATGACAGTGTCGACAATGTAAAAACACACAGAGCACGGAATATGTATCTCCACTACCACTAATCACATTGACCTTAATACAGCTTTGGCTACAAGATTTAGGTTTCTATTCATGTTCATCAGGTGGTTGCGTGTTCATATGTTCACACTGTGGTGTGAAATTTCATGAAATGAGCCACACGTGGTATCCATCCTGCTTACTAGTAAAACAAAACCTAATACACAAATAAAATCAGTCACGAGGGACTGAAGATAAAGAAAATCATCCTACCTCTAAGAGTACCTCTTAGATTGAATTCTGCTATGATACAACAAGTATATTTAAACACAAACACTGTTCAACAATACCTTTCTCTCACACAGCTCCAGCACAACAGGTTGGCTATGATCGCTGCGAAGAAGGTAATGATGCAAACAATCACAACAACCATGCTGGCTAGATGAGACAAAATGGGAGAAACAGTTAAGTTGAGTAACTCTGTTTTTTTTTCAATCCTCTCTCTTGAAGTTTCTTTACATAAGAATGAAACAAAGACAAATTACAAATGCTGTCAAAGAACAGGCTTAATAAATGGTGTCAGGTAACTGACCTGCAGGAGCTGCAGGCTGAGAGAAGATCAAACTACCCCGCGGTCCTTCTCCTGCTGAGGTGGATGCAGTCAGCTGGAGATTCAGAGCTCCCTCAGGATATTTCAACCATTTTTGTCTAGGGACAGAGGCAGGCACCGTCACTGCAGAGAAAGAATCAAATGACCATCACAGTTGTCTTTATCAAAGTGGCACGTTATGCAATATTGGTAAGAATAACTACCAAAATTGAGTGATGGTAATACTGATTTCAGAATACAGAATTCCAGCAGTATGAATCACTCTTGCAACAATCTCAATTAGTGGACCGTGTGCTTAGTATATTTTGTGAACTATTGTTTCCAGGGTCCAGAATGAACGGCCAATCTCATTTTTCAGGCCAACATGGAGAAGTCTTTACACTACTCAGAAAAATAGAAATTGGAACGTGTGCATTTCCAAGTCCTGAACAAACCACTTCCTGAACAAACTAGTGCTATGATTGAGAGCTCCTGAAGAACTTCTAAATAAGTTGTTCAATTTTTTTTTTTTCAGATATGGAGACTGTTTAGTTCTGTATTGTATCATCTTTTTTTTCACCTGAGTTTGTCTTTAGAGTTTGAATTTGCTAAAGAGCCCAAGAACATGAAGATTTGTGCCATTCATGATTTTATCAGTGTAGCACAGCTGTTGTGGTATCACCACGTGCTGACAGTGAAATATGTTTTGGGATTGTTAAATAACTGCAAGTGTCACATGAGAATAAAATGTAACCCTAACCCTTTAAAGTAATTTTGAGTAAAACTTAACATTGAGTGAAGTAAAAGTGAAAGTGTTCAACATGCACATACATGTCACAACAGAAAGATTAAAAGGTAAGTTCTCAGGTGCATTGAAATAGCATGTGACTGTGCCTGGTTAGTAACTGCCTTACAGTTGCATTTGTGTATGTAGCCATGTGGCTTCCTGTCGGTGGTTAAAGCTGGTTCTAGAGAACTCTATGATTCACAGTGACAGGCATTGTGAAAATGATGACAAAGTTAGTCACTCTAAAACTTTATCACACTCACGTATTCAGTCAAACAATCAGATGGGTTTATCACAACAACAGGTTTGAATATAAGTTGGACCATTTAAAGATTACAAAAATTGCATTACTTTCCAAAATTTTAATGGATAATAAAGCTATTTTTTTAGTACTGTAATATTTGTAATCCAATGGTTGGATTTTCTCCTTATAGTGTCACTATTGTGCCTTTTTATTTGACTGTAGTATGTAAATAACAACCAATTACAACCAATAATTGATCACACAAAATGAAATAAGTTTCAGTAGTATCACCCTTATCACCATTAATTTTTACCACGTTACTGGAAGTGAGAGGTGCAAAACTATACTGATGCACTGAAGCTTTGTGGGAGGGGAGCATCAATGGAATGCTGGTTGCACACTTTCCACTATATAGCAGTTAGGTTTGCTCACACACAGCATACTGCTGCATATACAGTATGATTTCCCACATAAGGTCATATACATGGGTGTGCTAGGAAGCCTTAGTCTGACCAAGGTAAAGTACACACGCAGACATATGGTTAAATGAGCCCCAAAGCAGTCCTCTTGATTTTCAAGAACAGGAAACAACTCACAGCAAAGTTGTGTTTCCTCCAATACATGAATACACATGCAGTATATTCATTTTCCTTGAGCATATTATGCTTTGAAGATAATAAAAGACATATCATTGGATCCAAATAACAAGAATACATATTTTTTTCACTTATGCCAATTAATATGTAGAGATGCAGATAGGTTTGGTCTGACTATATAATTTTCTTTGAGATTTTGCTGCCACCTCATGGAGGGCATAGGGATATTTAATTTTTTGGGATATAAAACAGCCTACATACAAGGACATAGTACAGGTGCTCACTATTGTATTCTGTCTTCGAGTCTAGTGTCAGGAGATAAATGGTGTAGTTTGTAAGGAAGCCTCTTTGCTGGTCTACAGCCAGCTCGTCCCACTGGACCAGGATCCCACTGGCATTATGGACCACCACTGACATACTGGGACCAGACAGTGGCTCTGTAACACNCCTGCAATAAACTGTTTTTTGGAAAATTTTGAATCTATGAATCTTACCCTGTTCTTTGGAGTAGATGAGCTCAGATGATGGGACACTAACACCTCTGGTGGT
The DNA here is from genome assembly GCA_024605255.1 of Rastrelliger kanagurta. NCBI lineage: Eukaryota > Metazoa > Chordata > Actinopteri > Scombriformes > Scombridae > Rastrelliger > Rastrelliger kanagurta. Next base: position 6,651 of record JANJYQ010064380.1, on the reverse strand, counting down.
CACAGCATACAGAGAGATATTATACCTCACACCTGCAATCAGACCTGAAACAATACAGGATAACTAAGTTTGGTATGAACTCACATGTTGTGGCATCAGTTGCGAATATCATTCCTTCAAACTTATTGAATTTATGGAAGCACAACTCATTGTAATACAAAATTAGCCCACAGGAGGCCACTGCTGGATCTATGTTGAAACTCTTAAGTTTGTTATGGAAACAACTTTTGGGGCTTCTATCATACAAGAACAAGTGCTGTTTTACTACCGCTTGTGCATTTCAGTGTAAACATTTGTTGTTTTATACCTGTGATACAGGTGTTGTTTTGATCTTTGTCCAGTTTTTGCCAGTGCAGATCTGCCGCAGGTATACTCATCCATTCTATCACATAATACAACAACTCTTCTCCAAATATTAACCACTGTTTCCTCCTTGACCATGACCAGGAGACGAGCACAGCATTACCATCAGCTGCCGGAGTCAGTTCTCTTAGAGCAAGCCCAAAAATATCTAAACAGTGAGATAACAAAATGGATTTCACTTTATTGATTTTGTTTAGCTGGGTTTTGTCTTCTAAGTTGTAACATATGTGTACCTGAGGATCTGAGTGGCACATCAGCTGGTGGAGAAGTCCCATACAAGGTGACAACACTGACACTTAATGTCTGAACCTCTTGAGGCACTTGAACTAAGCACTGATTCGGAGAAGCAGGGCAAATCTGCTCCTGTTCTTGATCATTATCCAGGAGGACCTTGTACTGTTGCACGTTGCCACTGTAATCCTCTGGTGGTGGAGGCTGGGAGAAGAAGGGCATTAATCACTAAAGGTTTATTTCTTATATCATACAATAAATATATTAAATATGTTTGATAGGTGAGTAATTTGAGTTTCTATGTTTAAATAAGTCAACTTATCATACTGGTATTTGTTGTGTATCTGTGTTATAAAATCAGCAACAACAATATAAAAGCCAGAGCCAGTGCATAGCTGTGATACATTACCTTCCACAGAACAGTCACCATCTGTGCATTTGTCACCTGATTGCCTAATATTCTCCACACATGTAGCTGCTGTGATGGGCCTAAGATAAATTTGACCACAAATTGTATATGAGTGACAAAAAAAATCTCAAATTAACACATGCAGATCACTTTGTTATATAATAAGTACAAATTTGATGGTTAATGTTGTGAACTTGCCTCTTCCAGGACTTCTCATGCTCTCAGATGGGCTCCATTTGCTGCAGAGTGACCTCCTGCTGCAGGATGATATGGGTGTGCTGGTCTGTGTTAGTCCTGATGTTAAGTTACATATTTTCATCTGGAACTCATATTTTGTCAGAGGCTCCAGGTCATCCACTTGTATCAAACCCTCACTAACTTCTGTTCCCTCTTTCATTTCCTGTAAATCATGAAGAGATTAGGTGTCATGTCCTCTGCTTGATAAAGACTCTTGTCATTTCATGTTTTCTTAATAGAGACTGTCATTTGAAAAACCACATCATGGCATCACTTTACCCAGGAACCCTTATCTTTGCGGAGTCTGATGCAGGCCTTGAGATGCTGGGAGGATTCGGTTTTCCACTGCAACATGGCTGCTATGGAGTTATATTCAAACTGTATCTGTGTAATATGAGGGGTCTCTGGTATAACTAGAAAAAAAATATATACATAGTGTAAGAATACTGTACATATGTGAAAGTGTTATATGGTGAATTTGTAGCGCAGCCAAATAATTCAAAAACTCAATAAACCTGTGATGACTTAAGAAGTGATTGGATGTTATAACAGAAGTTCACAAGAAAGCTACAAAGGTGGGCTGAAATGATTCACTCCAGAGGGAGGGATATACAAAAACAGAGAAATAGTTTACTGATAGCCAGGTCAAGTTAGTCAAAATGTCATGGTGGAAAAAATGACAGTTCACAGGATGATTCATCCCTCAAGAGAATACCAAGTAATATAGACTGACAATCTAACAGAAAGTGTGTTTATGTATGTAGATGTTCATTCATCCGTAAAAAGTTAGATTTACAGAAGTGAGAACTTACGTATATCCTTTACGCAGAGGGTATATGGATCAGACTCTGTAGTTCCAAAGTGGTTGTAAGCAGTGATGATCAACTGATATTTAGTGTTATCGGCTAACTTTTCTTGTGGTATGGAGAATTCTTCAGATTTCTCCTGGATCTGATCTAAATATATACGGCTGCCATTTTCTCTGATAATAAGACATGCATTAAAATTAGGTTTGTTGTTGTCAAAAAATGTAAACAAGAACAAAAAAACATATATGTACATATATAGTAAACTGCAATTAAGAAAACGGATTAAAAATGACACAGTACCTGTTGAGTGAAACGTTGTAGGTGGTTTTTACATACGTCTCCCATCCTCTCTTCCACGAGCAGCTTATTAAATTGGAGTTCTTTGTCGTTTCACACATAATATTTTTAGGCTGATCTGGAGGGACTTTCAAGAGCAGTGGGTGAGAGACAAAACAGAAAAAGATTAAAACAAATCTGTCATGGTTATTTTTGTGTGACTGTTTTGCTACCTACATGTGGTGTAGCATATAAATCACAACTTTCTCCCACTGAGAGTAATGGGAGCATGTTGGCAAATGTGTAAATCCTTTAAAAGTTCTACTTTGTCCTCGTAATAAAACATATAAATGCCAGTCAACTTTAAGTCAGACACCTCACTTTTGAGAAGTTTTGATACTTTTTGATATTTCTGAACACATTCATGTTCTTAGTCTGCTATGTCAGCTGTCCATCCATATATAGGCAGTGACAGTCCCAATGTGAAATTAAACTTCAACTGTTGGAACATTTCAGAATAAATAGATTTGACCAGCTGTTAGTGGTATTAGCCAGGTGTTGGTCACCACTTAGCCTCACACTCAAGCCACAGTACAACAGCTCTCCTCAGGCTTATGTGTAAATTTAGTAAATTGTCAGAATTGAGGTAAGCCCTGGCCAACACGCTGAATGCCTATAGCAACCATCCCAACAATCCAAAAAAAGATCACAGAATCCCTTAGCTACTGTTTAGTAACATTTTAACGGTAAAGTATAGATGACATGGATGTCAACAAACAGCTTTTTTTCTGGATAATAATGTAGTGGAGTAATGGCATCTAAGTGGTTATTGGGGAGCTGCTAAGTTTATTAAAGTTGCAATATGAAAAACAAACAACGCTGACAACTCGCAGAGCTCAGATCAAATTGTCAAACTTCGCATTGCTGATAAAAAAAAGGATCATGTTTCTGTTACTGCCTTGCCCTGAACTGCACTGAAACATATTTTAGAGACATAGACACCTATACACCACTACTCACACATGACTGAAGTGACTGCCAAAGACAGCACAGAGAAGCTACTCAGACAGAGGTAGTGTGGCTTAATTCTCCTCTGCAGTTGTTGTTACTCCACTACTCCACAACTTCAGAGATACTGTAGCTACCTCCCAGCATCATCTAGATCACCAAGATTATTAAGTCTTTTGCAATAAACTAATAATGTGTAAACTTATGCAATTATCTGATTGTTTGTAATTTTGTGTATGCATGTAAACTCTTTTCTTTTGAATTAAAACCAACTCTACATACGTCCACTGCAGAGGTCCAATCCATTGACAATCTTCGTCTTTCCACCTTCAAGCTCCATCCTACACTCAACTGATGGTAGCCTCCGGACATTGAACAGCCTGAATATTGCTGGAGTGCAGTTGTCGCTCTTCTCAGGATCCTTACGTTGACCATTCGCCATCAGGAATATTTTCAACCTGGAAGTCATTAGCATTTTAACAAAACTTTTTATTTATTCTCCAGAGGGATATATGAGAACATAAAATATATGTTTAAAATAACATAACCTATCTCTTAATCTTTCAGAAGAAATGTAGAGACAGAGTACATTATGATATTGTATTGTCTCAAATTTCTACCATTCCTACCTCGATTCACAGTCTCTAATGTGGCAATACACTGTCAGGTTTGAACCCATGAGGAAAGGTGAAGCTGGCTCCACTGTCACATAGCCATAGGTTTTTAAACCCAGGCATCCAGCAAAGAGCAAAGGGCACCCTGTAACAAAATAACAAGTTTTCACATCAGTAGAGCCCCAGATTGTGAAGGGAACATCAAAAGCATCTTATGAGTCAGTTGAAATGAATCAAAGTGGATGTGAAATATGAACGACTGCGGCATAGTGAGTTTTGTGTAGCTGATTCTGTGTCTCATAACCTGCATTCTAAAATATCCCATCTTCATTGCTAGCTTTGAAGTAAATAATTTACTAAGAGATGACGGAGAAAACTTCCATGAGTAATTGACTTTTGAAAAAAGAAAAACACTTTCTTTTTTGCCTCACCACTGTGGTCAGACCTGCAAAACACAGTTTAGAACTGAAAACCACAGTGCAGTTTTACAGTTTTCTCACTGCATTAGATGCTGAACTGCACCAGAGAGAAACAGGCTGATACAAATATAAATGGATAAATAGATAGATGTTATAATACTCACACTTGATGGAAAAAAATAGGAGTAGTGTAATAATGCATCTCCAAATGGTTGAAGTGCGATTCATCTCAGCTCATCTCTTTTAATCACATAGGACTCACTCTGCAGCTGTAAACATAAGTTATTTCTGTTATAAATCACATATCATTTTTTTACAGAATGACTTGATGGGAATTTCCTTACTCAGAGCTCAATCTCATCCATCGGTGTACAGCGGACATCCTGGCTAACATGAAGACGAGATACAGTGTTCTGTTGAACTTCTCATTTTTTCAAGTGCAAGTTAGTGACTGATAGCATTTACAGAAGTACAAGCAGCTCCAGTCATAGTAACTCTGAGACAGATGCTGCATGGGAGATAAGAGAAATTACATTTCTGTCACTGCAATCATTTCCTTACACAATATGTGTAAGGAAATATGCAATGTTTCAAATTTGATTTGATAACATGCCTTGAAAAGAGATTATGTTCTAGTAGTCATTTCACATTTTCACCTCCTTCTCTTCCTCCACTTGAATTACATTAGCACATATATTAAGATACAGCTCACCAAAATGTAATGCAGTCCGGGTGCTTTTCTTTAGCCTTTAGGTAGAGATAACATCCAACAGGTTTTAAGTCACAGTCACATCTATCTCCTTGCTCTGTGAGATGTGTCTGACTCAATGATCTTTTCTGTGCAAATGAAACATCTTAAAGAGGACAATGACCTAGTTTGGTGGTATTCTGGCAAATGCAGAAACTTTGAACATCAGTTTGCTCACTTGAGTGTCCTACTTCAGTAGACTGTTTCTCATCACTTCAAAGGTTCTTTGACCTTAAATACAAATGTGCCGAGCACCTGCTCTCATTAAACATGCTGCTGTTAGCAGATAATTAACTCATCAACCCCATTATGAGGCACGCAAAGTCACATGAACATCTACTGGAAAGTGCTCACTGTGGTTTACAGCAGCTTGATTTTTTTGTTTTTTAACAGTAATTTAAAATGTACTGATGGAGCTACAATTGATTTCTATTAAAGACTATTAAGACATTGTAGTTTCACATCACATCACAAACATGCAACATGTAGCGTTGCTGAACTGACAAGACATGTAAATGGGCTACCTTTAAAAGTATAATTTAGAGGCTGTAAATCAAACTTACTGTGATCGAGGTCCTTCTACATTTTTTTTTAAATGCATCAATATCTTTTCTCATTGAGCTACTTACTTATGTTCATAGTGCCTCGGGATGTTGACTTTGTTTGATGATATAAAAGCGGAGCCTCTGACTTTATGAAGCTACAAAAGTTTCTTTGGTTTCTTTTCAGGGGTTATTTTCCATCTAACTTTAAAATCACCAGCTTGGGAAATCCCAGAATTGAGAGGTATTGTACCTTCTTCTAAAGATAAAAGAGACCTCATGCTTGTGATGTGCTAATTTTCAGAATTACTCTCAACAGTTCAAAGTACTACTTTTTAATATGTGATGTGAGTGAGTTTGTATGAAGTATGAAATATTTCAATATGCAGTTCAGAGCTCACTAAATTCATGATCACAGCAGGTATCATGCAGTTGATAAAAATTGTTACTTTAAGTGTTTTTCTCACCTGCCAAACCTCAGACTGAAACCAGCTCAAGCACATAGTGGTTTTTAAAAAAAAAAGCATGAACTAAATCTCAGTATTTTATTTATACAGTATTTCCCACATCATTTTGAGAGAATATGGTGATGGGTCCTCAATCTGACCTTTTAGGGGGCTCTGGGGACATGCTCCACTGAAAAACACAAATATTTTTGTACATTTTTAAGTCAAATGCATCATTCTGGTGCACTCAAATAAAATTAAGGGGCTATAACTATAAAATGTTGTCCTTTAGGCACTTATTGGACTGCTTAAACCAAATTTCTTGTTTGCATTGTTTCTTCAAATTACTAAACTAACTGTCTTTGTTATCAATAAAAGACTCGACTTCCAGATGACTTAGAAGTGGATCAGGATTTATTGTACAGATGGAAATAAAGATCTCTCATTACCCTAAAGCCTAACCCCAATTTTACTTTTTAAAAAACGGAATCAACCAAAGCAGAATAATGTTACTGATGTGTTTTAAGCAGCACACAGATTTCAGAGGTT
>JANJYQ010064147.1:0-10350 GCA_024605255.1 Rastrelliger kanagurta | reverse complement strand
GCAAAGTCGGAGGATATTTAAGCAAATTGAGTTACGTCTGGTTGAGCACGTTTTTCTTTAAATTCATCTCTGTTTTCTGAAGCACTGTGCTCACTGTTGNATACACAAATACATCCTCTACATATAACAGAGCATCTATAATTGCATCTCTACTTGAGAGCAGGGAAAATAACTTGAGGCCTGAGCTAGCTGATACAGCTGCAAAGTCGGAGGATATTTAAGCAAATTGAGTTACGTCTGGTTGAGCACGTTTTTCTTTAAATCCAGCTCTGTTTTCTGAAGCACTGTGCTCACTGTTCATTTTAAACTCCTTTGAGAACCACAACCCTCCCACCCCCAAGCTTTATGTATTGAAAGAATGTGCTGAATGGTTGTTGCAGCTCAGGGATGCTAAAATATCCAACCTACAAAACCAAATAAAAAAGCAAGCAAGAAGCTGTAAAATTGATTAAAGCAGTCAATGACACTCAATATGTTGTTTCTTGTACTTGTGGCCACTTGGGGATAATGACTTGCCCTTTATTGGTAATTACCTGCGGTCCTTAACTTGAACATTACACCTATGCAGAATGATATCTTTATATTTATATTCTGTCTCTTCATCGTTGACAGTAAACAAAGGGGAGGAGGGATGCACTCAGAATTGTGTGCTGCGCTTCATGAGGCAAGGCACAGAGAACATTAATTATTCAGCACTCAAATCACAAAAATAAAGATGGCAAAACCAAATTGTTTTGAAAATTTCTCGAGGAAAAAAATAATGTTGGCAACCCTCCCAAAAAGGTTGTTTGAAAATGCTCTTTGAAGGTAATGAGGCATGCTCGTGGCACACAGAAGCAGGGAGTACTGCCATGGCAAAGCAGCATGTTCTCATTTGGGTTTCTTTTTTTTTTTTTGCTTACATATCACTTTAGTAAGGCACGTGTAGTACATTTCTAATGAAGCGCAGGATCACGCTCTACCCCCTCTCAGGGCATACATGTCTGTTAAAGAAAAGAATCTAGGGGAAAAGGTGGTGGAAATAGAAAAAACTTTGTGCCTTGGGTCCTCATCATCAACAGAACTACAGCGATATCAAATTTTACGTGACGGTAATAATAACAACCCAACTTAAGGAAAATCAGCTCTTTCTTCTAGAACAAAATGTATTATCACTCTTAGCACTATTAAAAGTACAAGACTCTATTCACTACACTGAGCAAGGGTGTGATATTAAACTCACTGTTATACTGGCCATTTTTATGGGTAATGAGATATGAGAGAATCTTCTCTAGTAGTTAATATTACATGTGAGGTAAGGAGGAAAATAATATTTTTATTGTATCCCCAAAAACCCATCAAGAGTGTGATGAAGAAGAATGTGAAAATGCAGGAGTTATTAGCCAGGTTTTTGTGGTCAAAGTGATGTAGGGATCATGAACAATTTATGTATGGAAGCTGGAAAAAGAGTTTTCAAATATCAGCAATCATTTATTTATCGAATGTAAATGAATAGGACTGTTCAGCGTAAATTACTGTCAGAGTTGACTCGGAGCAAAACAGTAAATCATGAAACCGAAGGATGAAATTGCACCATCGTAATGTTTCAAAAAAAAATTAAATTCATAAAAGGTTTAACAAGGAGCCATGCCATGCTATCCTCCAAATCAAAGAATGTTTCCCCCGACAAAAAGGTGCAATTTTAGATTTGTACATAAAATAGAACATTTTTATGTTTATGTTGTACATTTAACGAGCTCCAGTGCTGTTGCAATCTATGGTTAATCATTTTCACCCAAGTTAGCTTTTCATTTAGAGTTTTCTCTTAGTCTGTAGCTTTAGCATTCCAGGAAATTAGGCTTTATCATGTCAGACATCATCAAAATTTCAGTTTGGCCTATCTGTCCCTTGCCAATTAGTTACCACTCTTACAGTACTAATATTAAACATCAACTGAATTTTGTCAAATCTCCACAAACTTTAACCTAATTTAAATAAACTAGGAGGATCACCAAGCAGCATGTGATAAGTATTATAGAAATGGCTCCATGGGGGGGACCTTATCTGCAAGCCCCCAAGAAGTGTGCTGGGCTTTGAAGCCATTTCCATGTAGTGGCCAAGCCCTGGAATTACAACTTCCAGGTCTGCTTTGGGTCCAAGAACATTTTTCTTGCACACAATCATGGGAAAAGGAGCTGCTTTAAATGGTGTATAAATATTTATTAAGCGTCATAACTGCCCCTTGAAATGACTCATTCCGAATTTGATATATTCAGTCTGATAACATCTGGAAAGTCTAGAAAATCTGCATGACTAACATTAGTAGAGGCCTAAACCAGAAGTTATCCAGACTGACAGGCGGAAGTTTCTAGTGAGCACAATTGTATTTCTGCAGGTAATTTCTCTACAGTAGGAAGTGGCTTTTTTGGTTTCATGCACCACTGAGTAACTTGCATAGGAATGAGTGGTTGTTCCGCTTCCAATGCAATATCCAGTTCTCTTTTTACATCCATGCTTCTCTGATGGTAGCTTGGCTATTGATGTCAGATAACATTAAGTAAGCTAGTAAAGCTTCAGTATCTCCCATTTCACCAAAGGAGCACTGCCCCTACTACTGTACTGCTTTGCTTGCCAGAGACTATTTTCTGTATTGTAGGAATAAAGTATATTAGCCTATTTCATATTTTTTTTACTGTTTCACATTCCACAGTAAAAAAAAACAAAAAACAAAAACAAACACTAAATGATAGTTATTTTTCACAGCAGGTCAGATATTGCTGTGAAAAAGCAGCAAATCATTATGTTTGTTAAGCTAGATAAACTATTTCAGCAGGTGACCATGAATATGTGTCATTGCCGTCCCTAACAAACCCTCTCCACCAGTGACTTGGATTGCTTGGGAAAAAGTATAACAAATTATATCTCTCATGGTGATTGTTATTATTATAATTATTGTTCTTATTTTTAAAAAAACACATCAAGAAGCCAAATGGTTTTATAGTTCACTGATTAGGGCTGTTATTTGATAAAGAATCTGAAAAGCTTAAATACACACCACTTGTTTTAGGAGCAGTTAGAATGAAATTCTCTTTTAATGCCCAATCTACACAGAAACAATGCCCTTCAAATCTCTTCTCTCCAAAACAGATGAAGAGGAGGAAACCAAATCCAGCTAATCTGTAATGCATTAGCAAGCACACTAACAGTATGTTACAGCCCATTAGTGGTTAACAATGATAGCTGATTTTCAGATGGCACAGATAGCCATTACAGTAATTCGCTCCAGCCTGCGTCAACTCCCCAATGACAACCACTGCTTCCGGCCCTGACATTAGATCAATAATGCAAAACCTCCTCAAAGTTCTGCCTTGTGGTTTCATTTAAAAGAGCTTCCTCTCAAACTAATGATGCAGGTTAATTGGCTTGTCATCGTTTGGGAGTTTACTGGGAAAGGAACATGGGTCGTTTAAAAAAAGGAACGCTCCAGGGATGTGCCATGTCCCCTCTGTGTATTGCATCTGTAGTTTTATTGATGGGTTTTCCGTGTCTTGGCTGACCACCAAATTGCTGGACTTCTGTGTATTTTGCTTTTCACAGGGTCAATACGGTTAAGAGGAAACTGTTTGCCAAGGAAACAACAAGAAAAGCAGCTCACATCAAGGACTTGCAAAAACGAAGGGAAAAAAAAGAAGGGTCATCATGAGTCCAGTTTGTACATGCTTTGCACATTGAATGCCTTCATGAATGAATGAATACAGAAATGTACAAACCGTCCATCACTAGAAGTCCTAAAAAACCTATAATGTCCATTGACGACCACACGACCTGCCAAATTGTCCTTGAGCAAAACACTTAACTCCTATATACTCATTTATCACAAGTTGCTCGGGATACTTAAAGTGCACAGAGAGAGACACACACACACATATATTCAGCTGCTCAAACATATGGTCCATTATGTACACTCTGTCCATACTGTTGTCCCGTCTGGTTTCCTCCCTGCAGATCACCCCAGGGGTCGGGCCACCTCCATCGATTGCCACCGCTTATTAATCAGACTCTGGGTGGACACTACTGGCCTGCCATTTGTTAGCAGCTCCACAACAGGATGCCATTAGAGCATCAGTGTCACACATTACCCTGAATAAGTCATGAGGAGGCCGGTAAAGCTGCAACTTCCTCCCACATTAGGATAAACGACTTTCAGGCAGGGAGAAACGGGGCACATTTAGTTAATATGCATGCACGAGAGAGGGAACGGGTGAGGGAGAATGAGATAGGCAGAGATAGGCAGAGGAAGAAAGAGAAGCGGAGGGCGAGTATTAAGGACTGGGGACAAACTACAAGTCTCCATAGAGAGAAGGACATTCAAGATCAATTGCTGAGAGAAGATGCAGGCTAAGTGCTTTTGTAATGGTGAGAGAGGCAGAATTAAGAGTGATTGTTCCAATGTACTCAGACCTTGAATTTTGTTAGAAACGCAGCAATTTTACTGACACTGCTGCTGAGGACAAAATTTTCTTTGATTTCTGAAAGGTTGCCCCAAAACTTGTCCCAAAACAGTGGCACTGGCTTGTGGCTGCAGAGCTTTTAAAGGCAGATGTACTTCTGGATGGGGATGAATTTGATGTCAAACAGCCTAAACTCCTCAGACTGACTCATTTTTACCAACCTGTCTGCTGCTAAGTGCAGATTCTTGAATAGTAATGATTTTACTTTTATCTACCTGTCTATCAGCTGGATTCAAGGCACTTGAAAAGGTGCTAATTTGCAGCTAAATCAATCAGATTGAATGGATTTGTCACAAGTGTTAAGTTGAGGGAGTAAAAGAAAATGTGTGTTAGCATTCAGTTAAACTTCAGTAAACATTAACACATAAATTTGCACTGTTGACCTAAGCAAACGATCTCTAGAGTTTACCAGCAAATCCTGCTAGTTTTCATCACATCACCAAGTTTCTATAATGACATATTTTCATATTTCACAAATTCCTGTAGAGGAGTGATGATCACAATTCTGCTCTCATTCATTCGTTTTATTAGGGCTGGAGTGTACCCAAACATAAAGTGTCATGCAGAAAATGTCTAAACTCAGAGGTGTTTATATTTGTTATCTGTTTGATGGTCACACAGGAACGCTTTGGAGCATAATGTAATTAATCGTACAAATGGGGATAACATTGCAAACATTTGCTCACTAATGCCTCATTTACTGTACAGTTGTTTTCAGTAATGCATCTGGCTGTATATGCTTAAAATGATGGAAATAGTTGAGTGTGTAGTGATAAAAGAGGGCATGAGCAAAACGTTGTTGCAATGCCAGTTTGTAAAAAAAATTGTTGGAGGCAGCCGCTCGATGATCCACCAAGCGCTTTGTTTGAAGCATGCTGATATCTCCAGTGTTGTTTTTTTTCAAGATCTATAAGGCCTTCTTCTTAGTTTATCCATGTTTTCTGAGGTCATGGCAGCCAGTGTGATACATGGTCTCTATTCCAAATTGATATTTTGCGTCTTGTATTTTGTTTTGTTTCATATTTTACTGCATCATTTCATTCTGTGATGGACTGTTAATTACTTAGACACACTCTCTGCAAAGTGCTTAGAGACAGACTTGCGATAAAGGTCTATATACATAAAACAGACTCAACTTATATAACATTATGTGCCAGTAACTACTATTTTTTATACATACTGAGCTCAATATGCCCTTGGAATGCCTTTTGAACCTGATGAGTTACTAGATGTACATCAGTTTCATAAAGACAAAATGAATTTGATCGATGTCCACTATGTTCAGACAGATTCTTCCAGACATACACTAGAGAAGTTATCAATTAAATACAGCATTAAGAAATATTTCTAAGTAAAACTATTTTGCAACCATCCAACCAGTAAAGTCTGTGCAGTTCACCATTAATTGATACCCTTTAGACTACCAGTTTACCCAATTTATAGTGTGTTCTGGTGCTGGCAAGGCGACTGTTGGAAGTAAAAAAAAATAAAAAATAAAAAAATTATATATATATATATATATATATATATATATATACATTATACATTATCAGCTTTTTCACTCTGCCAGCTAAACTGCTAGAATGCAAACTATGTATGGCTTAAGTGCTCGCGCTTGTTAGCTGATATTTAGTGATGATGGCTTTTGCTGCTTGGAAGACAAGCTGGTCTCCTGCAGGGCCAGGCTGGGTCTCTGCTCATCAATAGACAGGGTCAAACTGTAGCTGCATTGCAGATAGCATAAGGAGGGATTTGCAATGCGAAAATATCACTGTGGCATTTACGGGGAAGATTTGCCTGCAGGGTGAGGGAAGGTGTAGTTAACTAACTCATTGTGAAAGCAAACGTGCAGACAGACGGCGAGACTTTTAGGAGAATTTTTGAGAGCCCCTGACTTCCGCAGGCATTAGAGGGAAGCTTCTTGTGAAATCTTCCCTGATGTTTCCGAGGCCATAATGCAAAGAGGATGCCCTTTGAACGAAGAGGGGATCCTTGTCATGTTCAGCCGGAGGAGTTGTTTACAACAAGAACATGACTTGCTTTTAAGGAAATTGGGGGCATATGTCTCGAAGATGTTCAGTTCTATGGCCAGATCATTAGTGCAAGTGGGGTTTGACTCTCAGTTGAACTTAATTAAACCCAACTAAGAACGTTTTCCAGAAAACTGGAAGTTAAATGAATTCCTGCTGAGTCAAAATGTGTCTGTAGGTAAAGGAGTGAATCATCAGAAACCGGATCTATCTTAAGGTTCAAAGGGAGCCGACTGACCAAGACTCAAGAGCTCTTCTGACTCTTAATCACAGCAGCTCTGAAGACAGGCAGACTTAGTGTTGGAATCAGTGTTTTTCTCCACATCGGATCAGAAAGTGCACTCAGGGGTGACAGATGAAGAAACATGGCTGACACATGGCATCGAACCTTTAATTGAGGCTCATTCTTTTAATCAATTTAGAGATTGGAGGGTGCACCTTTCTCCATTCGTCCCACTAACACAAGTGAAAGATGCTTATTAGAGTTACTCAGTTGGACGTAATGCACAAACAAGGACGTCGGAGATGTTTATAATGGTACTTCAGCTCGATGGTCAACATCCGCCTTGAATCAATCAGAGGAGTTTGAATCTTGGGAGTGCTTTAAAAAAGACACACACCATCATTTATCTTATCATTTGATGGTGTGTAAGGTTGCTTTGTAAACAAATTGGAATGCAAATTGCATTTGTTTGCTTTTTTCCCCTCAAAGCTTTTCAGACTGATTTAAAGCACTATCCTACAGTCACTCACACATACACACAGAGAGGATAATGTTTTCTGGCATGAGAGAGCTGGACAAACCTCAGATGAATGTTCTCCCTCCCCGCCAGGTCTGATTTTCTCCTGGTTGTCGTGTGGCATGTGTGCGCAAATCAATCAGGCTCCTTGTTCTAATCAGTCCCACTTATATCACCCTGCAAATAAATGACACCGCTCAGGAGGAGAGATCAATATGGGATAAGGTGAAAGTCTTCCCACTTCCTACCCACAGGGCACAGGGGTAGGGAAAAGACTGAGGCTGGGGGAATGAGGAACCCAGTTGAGTGGGGAGGGGGCAGACTAAACTAAACAGGTTTATTCTTTTGTCTCCCACCTAAAGTGATTTCACTCCCAAATGTCACTCAATAACCACAGCTGAGGAGAAGGATTGGAGAAGGATGAAGAAATGGATTTGTGAGTCAGTGCATACATGAGTGTGCACATGTGAATGAGGTAGACACATAGACACATACTTGCTGGTTGCTTGGTTATTCTGTACAATGGGAGACTAACAACTGTCAGAGCAATATATTGAGATATATTCTCTTGCAACACTGAGACGTGAGTGTATTCTTTTCTTACTCCAGTTATTTCAGCCAGAAAAAAACCAACCACAAGTTTTATGATTGACATCTGACTCAAACACTAACAATATTCTATATTTTTGTTATTGTCAACAAAATACATGAAAAGACCAAAAACAACAAGTTTGTCTCATTACTTCTTGACTCCTCTACCCTGTCTGGTTCTGAGTCACAAGCTCATGTTTTCCTATGGGAGGCATACATCTTTAAAAACAGCTCACAAATGTATGATTTCATCTTTATAAATGGGAAAATACTTTCCTAAAACAGCTGTGCACTGTAGTTTTTAGCTATCTTTACACAAACAAAAGAAAACAGAACATTGGTTGAGAACTATTCTCAGATTTGGCTCTCCGGTGTATATTTATGACAGCAGGATAGTCTATGCAGGAGAGACTAAAAGTAATCTACAGTGCTCATGTTCATCATAATGAAGAGACGTGTCACCTTATGCAATAGGTGGCTCGCTGATAGTTTCTGGACAGCAGTTGAGGTTTTGATATACACACACAATACAAGTTAGAAGGATTTAACAGGGATTTGTTGACAATATAAAACATATATCACCAGACCTATTCTTAACCCTGCAGGCTCACTTAAATTCCTGTTTAAATATAGTATACAGTAGCATGACATGAGTTTAACCTTTAAAAAGTGCATGTTAACTGACCCTTCTGTATTCTCCAAGTAACATGACAGTAACATATCACTGGTCGTACGCTCTTTGTGACCCAGTATTGTTTTTCATTCCTCCCTCACCTGCCCTCAACTTGAACTTGAGTGCGCTAAAAAATGTGTACTTCAGTAAGTCATAATGTATCGGACTATGGAAGCAATCTGTCTTACTGACGCTAATTTGTCTCCTTGCTGACGTTTTCCAGTGGAAATCACTATTTTCCCAGAATTGTATTAAGACAACATTGTTAATGACATTAACTGCTGCAGTGCTGCATGTGGATGGAAGAGTCCAATCTGAAAAGTAGTCAATTTTTCAATAAGAGACAAAAACTCTAAAGTGTGGTCTAGTGTACTCATTTATGAATGAATAGTAATTGTCAGTAGTTTCTAGGGCCAGAAGTGCATTTTTAAAAGTCATGTACATTTTTCAGTAACAAAAATACTTCAAAAGGATAGTTAATAGTAACCTTATGTAGTAGTGTCTGGTTCCAGATTGTGGTTACACAGCAGGTTGTTTCAGCTCAGCTTTTATTTACACATAAACACAATGCAAAACAATAGCATAAATCATTAGGCTATACCTGCAGACACATACACTATGCAAATTAGACTGTATTACCTGTTTTCAGTTGGTTATGAATTTAAATATTACGCTGCAGTATACAAGATGTTCTGTCCTCTTTGCAAGATGTTTCACATTATAATAAAAACATTTTATGGGTAAAGATAAACCAAGGTGACTTGTTACAATGTGTGTCCTGTGCATCTCTGTTTATGTCCCTGTCTGGCCAAACCTGGCTGTTTTGGATGACCAGATTGCATGCTGAGAGCTCTAACCACCTGCTGAGTGAAACTTGCCTCAAGCAACTCACCAGACGTCCACTCTGCACTCTCCCTGTGTCCTGTGAGCAGTGAATAAGACATGCTGTGAGTCAGAGTGGATGCAGACCTGGTGCAGGCCTGGGTTTGGTTAAAAGTGCTGGTGCTAAGCCATAAAAGGGCAGAGATGAAACTCTGAGCAAAGAGGAGGTCTTTCCCTCCTATTCATGATTCATGAATGACTAATCTTTAATGTAAGCCTCTTCAAACACAATTTATTTGATTATTCACTCACTCAGTATGCAGCAGCTGGACTTTTGCTGTACCACACCCACGATAAACTCTATAGGGGAGGAAGAGGGCTGTGCAGCGTTTGCGGTGTGGTTTGTTATGGTTTGAAATGTTTGCTCTGAGCTAATTTTTCATCCACCACTTTCTCTCTGAATGGAAAACAAAGCACAGACATGCCAGGGAGCAGAAACCGATAAGATCCACCTTACGCTTTAGAACAGTGAAATAACAGATGGAAATAAATAAATGAACACTGCAGATATTTGAAAGTATAGATTTGAGATTCTCCAGCAAAGTTTTGTGGAATGTTTTCTTATTTGTATTTGAAAAAGACCATGGTGAAATGAATGTTAATAGTTTACACATCATTATGAAACTTAACAATATTTATCATTTTTTAAAATACTTCCTTTGAGACCATATTTTTTATTTTTATTTTGAATCTGTACCATACAGAAATTAAAGATACTGCTTTAAATTACACATCTCTTTGTAAGGGGGACAGAAATGTGCAAAAACTCACAAAACATTTTCCAAATAAATAAGACATGAAACATAAAAAATAGAATAAAAAAATAACTAATGATCAAATAAAAATAACATAAAGTCATACATTATTCAACGTAATCTTTGTCAGATCAGGCCTGACAAATTATCACTGCCAAACACTATAAACCTATAAACCTGAGTATTCAC
>JANJYQ010064079.1:10182-26234 GCA_024605255.1 Rastrelliger kanagurta | reverse complement strand
GTGTGTGTGTGTGTGTGTGTGTGTGTGTGTGTGTGTGTGTATGTGTGTGTGTGTGTGTTTGTGATTGATCTAGCATCCATTGATGTACTGTATGCTCTGTTTTTGTTTAGTCAATATTTCAGCTTCTTATTTTATTCTATAGGAGCTCTTCACAAATATTGAGAAGGTTTCTGTGCGAGCTGATCTCCTCTTGGAGATGGCAGCAGAAATTCAGCTCAGTCCAAAGAATCAAGCTCTTCTTCTACAGCAGGCGCAGTCCACCAGGGAAGCGGTCTCGCAACTTAAAGACCTTCTCAACAAGAAGTATGTGTGATTGTCCAGTAATTATCTGAAGCCTCCATTCTCTATTCTCCACTAATTTTCTGTTATGCACACAAAGAAAAAGTATGACATGTGATGACTGTGATAAGTAGATAGAACATGGATGCAGAATGTTTAGTGAATAGGAAATTTTCCACAGTGCAAATTAATATTGGGGAATTGCTTGCGTACAAAGCTGTTAATTTGACAGCAGAATTACTGATCTGTTATAGTAATTCAATACAATATTACACCTAAAATCATAGTTACTGGATGTTATTGGAAGTGCTATTTCATCTTTTTGATATGGTCATCATGATTAGAATAAAATTATATTTTTCTAGCATATGTCTGTGTGGAGTATCAATCTACTGTTTGCACTAGTTTGTCAGTGTCTTTACACATTACTATACTACACATGCATATACTAATACAGCATTTGACAAAATGGATCTCACCTCTTTTGTCTTCTAGTGTTGTCCAGCTGGAAATGATGTGTGTTTGGTGGGAACGTTTCAGCATTGAATCAGATGCCTTCTCCTCTTGGATCAATGAAAAAGAGAGAGAGCTGGAGTCTGTCAACCCCACCTCTTCCTTAGATCCTTTAGACAAACACATCAGTACAGTTGAGGTATGTCACTACTCGCTAAAGCTACAATTTTTTCACAACTCCCTCAATCCCCAAATCTTCATATATTTACAAAAATTGCAATAATCTTTTCTTCTGTGGCTCCAAATAAAATTAGTTCAACTTGCCGTCTGGCCTGGTGTCTGTGGTGTACGGGATCAGTGTGGCCTGAGGGTTATTAAGATTAAGATGAAATAAGATGAAGTTTTAATCCATGCCCAAGGGCAAATTGGGTCAGTGGCACAGCGAAGTCTAGGATATAGAAAATAAATTGATCATATTGAGTAAAATATAATCTTGCTGGGCCAGACCTTAGCCTTGTCAATCTTATAGCAGTCTTGAGAAAATTAAAAAAAATGAGAAAAACAGGACTTTGGAAACCATTTGATTTAAAACCAACTTTTATGTGTTCATTTTTTCTTTCAAATTGTGTCCACATACTTTTCCAGCTCTATCATTCCTCTTCTGTTGCATCCCTTCAGGCCGTAGGAGAAGGTTTAGAGGAGAGAAGGGCAGCTCTGGCCCACATGGAGGAGGACTGTGAAGCCTTGTCGAGGTTTGTGACCCCTGGAGAGGGTGGTTGTATCCGGGCGCGACTTACCCAGATGAGGTGTTACTGGGAAGAGCTGAAGGGGAGAGTCGAGCAGCTAGGTGGACAACTCAACCAGAGCGCTTCGTACAGGCAGAGATACAATGACAACCTTGAACAGGTACAGTATACAGTAACATATAGTGTAAGATTAAATTGACATAAGGGATTTTAAACCTATTTGAGAAAAGATGTCCTACTCACAACCTAAATAATTTTTCAGGGATTGAGAATGTGCCAGTGTGTTCATTTATGAATAACTAATACTTTTGTCATTATCAGGTGAAGAAAACAATGAGTGATCTTAAAGAGAAACTTGACTCCCCAGTTACATATTGCACATCATCATCTGAGACGTACAAAAACTTACAGGATCACATGGTGAGAAAAAACACTAATGAAGGGTTTATGTTACATTTGTAGGGATATACATGAGATGCTTGAAATTTTGAGGTTGACTAAGGTACCTTTTATTACTATTTTCTGCAAATGTGCATTGTCTTGGTTTTCTGTTTCATTATGCTGTCTTTACAATGGTTTACTTTGTGTTAATGGTGTAGCTGATTACAAGTTCATGTCCATTTTCTGCAGGAGGTCTGCCAGGCTGTCGAGCAGCTGAAGCCCAGGCTGATGGCTTTGTCTTCAGCCATGAAGAGACTTGGAGAGGGCAGCCAGCTGGAGGAAGAGGTGGCTAACCTCCAGAAGCTACAGGGAGACTTTATGGGAAAGGCCGCAGAAAAGCAATCTACACTAGAGAGCCTTCTAGCATTGTGGCAAAGGTACAATACACAGCAACATGTGCACGTCTGTTAGATAATTTTCACTTGCTGGGACAATGGACGAATATCAGGCAATGAGTAAAAGAAATATAGCTTGTTATTATCCATGTTATTCATGCTGAATATTTCACCAGATTGGATACTCAGACAGGAGCTATTTTTTCCAGCTTTCGAGACAACAGCATGTCGACACAGATCTGCAGATAACATTGCAAAGAAAAGTCACAGGAGATCTAGAAAGAAATGTCTTTGAAAATCCCTCTGTTGTCATCACAGGCTTACATAGGAGTTGTATAGTATAGTAAATGTATTACCAGCTGCTGTGATGTGCTGTTCGGCTGACAGGCTTACTGTATCTGATCTGTGTCCAACATCTACTGTACAAGAGGTGTGGTTGAGTATTTTAGGTGGTTGTCAAGTCACATAAGTATAGGAAAAAGAAAACATTTTAAGCACTTAACAGCCTGCTGAAACAGCTTATTTACTGTACTGTACTGTTTCTTGCTCTATCTATTGTTTGCTGTTTTTTCCATCAGTCATTGTCCATGTTCCTACTTGTACTCACAAACAGACACAGATATACTGTAACTAATTATAATTCTATAGACATTGCTATTTCCTCTTTTATTGTACATCTCCTGTCCTTTTTTGTTGAATCCTCTTCCTTATTGAATTTTCCTTGAATCCTCTGGAAATTTTCATTATTTCCTGAATCACTGTGTCATCTTTGTGTTTGTAAAATTGAGAGATTGTCTTTTAGCGTTTTTATTATTCAAAAGGCAAAATAATGATTCTGTCACAAGGCATCTGGGATAAGCTTCAGTGATGGATTTTAAGTGTTAGCCCAGTGACTCTTTTTTAAATTAACTGTACTGTATTTATGCTGCTAAACTTGGTTTATGTGTGTCTGTGTGTTCCTCTATAGTCAACCTCATCTCCTCCCCTGCAGGTGTATGTATGAGGGATTACTTACAGATTAGGGTGCACTGGCGAGATATGGCTGCTCTATTTTGACACTGTCCCTGATACTAAGCCATAGTCAGACAAAAAAAAAACACCCAGACAGCATCATTGTGTGTTTGTGTGTACATCATTGTATGTGTGTGTACTTTGAGATTGCTGATTTTTGCAGTGTCAATCTGGTGTTCGATCAACATTCGTGCTGTTCATTCTAAAGATGGAGCTGTATGTGATTTGAATAGACATTTATGAGTATGATCTTTGTATCTGCAGATTTGAAAAGGAGAATTCATCCATGAAAAGCTGGCTAGACAGATGTGAGACTGTTTGCTGTCCAGACACTGAATTGCTGTCTGCAGACAAAGTAAAGCTTAGGAATGAGCTACAAAATGTACAGGTAAATAGTTCTAGTTCTTGATTGTTTCTCACACTTGTATTTGGCAGTTTTGTTTCTTTATCTGCCCCTTTCAGTTTTCTATTTACTTCACCTATTATACAGGATGTTTTCAGCTATTTCTGTATTGCATCATGTTAAACTATTTATGTACTCATACAGGAAATGCAGAAGGAGACACCATCCTATGAGGCCCTTCTCCAGGGTCTTGTAAATCTTGGGTTGTGTCTGTATCCTACAGCACCTGAAGCTTGTGTCCAGGAGCTCAGTGATGATCTTACACAACTACAGGAGAGATGCACTTCTCTGAAAAACTGCATATCACTCAGGCAATACTCTTAATTTGAATTTCCTATAGATTTTTAAATTTTATTATCTCTCCACACGTTAATTTTTTCCAAGTTGCTTTCATCATTTAAATAAACCCCTTTCAAACTTGTCATTACTGTCCTATTCTTAATCCAAACTGCCTTCAACCTCTCTCTTTTAGGCTTGAGCTTCTGCAGTCTCAGTTGTCACAGCTGGAGTTATTTGACCAGGCTCTTCTGACATTGACCCAAAGGAGTGAAAACTTCTTATCTGGCTTGAGAAACACTTTGCAGGTTGATGTTGCCAATCTTGAGGTTGCAGTTACTAAGCTCAAGGTGACAAGTCAATAATTGAATGTCCTTTATGCACTTTGTGCAGTTGCAATATGCAAGTTTATATTGATTGCTGTTTGAGCTCATAGAACTGAACCATCTTGTTCCAGGAGCATGAGGCACAGCTACAGACTCACGCAGCACTGAAAGAGACTCTTTTGCAAAGAGAGTTCTCCCTGCTTTGCTCTTCTACTCCAGAGGCCCAACAGCAGCTCCAGGGCTGGAGGGAGGACTGCCTACAACCTTTCAGTGAATCCCAACGTCTACTGCTCCTACGTAAAGAGTGCCTGACTGAGTTAAAGACTTTTCTTGAGAAGCATGGAACAGCAGCCAAAGCTGTGCGCCACCTTCATGAGGCTGTGGAGGGTAGGGGGAGCTGGGATCGCTGTAAAGCCGAGGAACTTCATCGTGGAATAGGAGAAGTTGCTAAAGATGTCGCTTGGCTTGAGGCTGAAGCAATGGGGTTAGATGGGCAGCTGAGCAAAGCACACCTTCACCTGTGTGGTGCAGAGTGGCGAGGCTCCAAAGATATGAGCCATCCTCAGGGAAGAACATCTTGCAGGGGACAGGCTATGGCCCTCACAATGGCTCTGGAGGAGGTGCAGAGGGGTGTGGGATGGAGGCAGAGTGAAGCAGATGCTTTAACAGCCCTGTGGAGTTCCTTCAGCGGGAGAAGGGAGGAAATGATGAAGAATTTAAAGAAACTGGAGGATGAAACACAGCAAGAGGTGGCTAGAGAGAGCTCTGTACAAGCATTTCAAAACAGGTATGTACACGGAAATCAAAAAACTGTGCATGTGTATTTTTCACTTTCATTAAAATTGAAAAAAGTGCGAGGTGAAGTAAACACATCGTACTTCATGGTCAACATCTCAACCCCTTGACCACCAATGGACCCTGACAAAATTCATTTGAAATTCATAGAAATGTATTAGTTTTTGTGTAACTGCATTTTGACACATCTCTTTGAAACACCTTTGTTTCTTCTATACTTTTGCTGCAGCTTTGTTGTTCTTGACATACATTATTTAAATATTTTTACCAAGCTCCTCCAGAATACCCAGTACATAAATGAAGCCAACCCCATTCACCCAAATGAATGAATTTAAATTTGATCTCCTGAAAAATGAGATATATCATGCTGGAATCAAGCTTGTAGCACCTATTGTTTTCTTCTGCATCTATTTCTCCCAGGATGCGTTTCTTTGTCCAGCTGGAGGATGAGCTCCAGTCTTTGCAGCACTCACAACAGTGGTTAGAGGAAAAGGGAAGCCAGCTGGCCCAAAGAGACAGTGAGCTGGCCGGGGAGGCTCGCAGAGAGGTGGCCTTGGTGAGGACAGCCTGGGACAATGTCAGGACTCTGATCAGCAATGGGTGAGAATGAGGAGAGAGAGGATATTTCTTATTAATCCGCTTTAAAATCTTTAACATCTTTAATTTTTCTCCCCCTGTTTCTTGGTTCTGCCATGTATATTTAGGGAAGGAATTTAGGGAGGAAAAAGGGGATAATCTTTAGGTAGAAGGCAGATGAGTAGAATGATTTCTCTTTATTTTTGAAATGGAAATGTTTCTTTCTTTTCCCACGCAGCCAGGAACAGAGTGGAGTTGTGGTAGATCTTCTTCGACAGTTCCAAAACCTGAAGTCAATCCTCAGCACTGCTATGGAGAATGCTCAGACTGTTGCCCACAATTTGCCCGACCACAACCATAACGCCCTGGAGGCCAAAAGAACATTTACACGGGTCAGAAGAGAATTGTTTTTTTCCTGCCTCTTTTCAAATATAGCATATATTAAACATAATTTGTAGGTAGGATTATTATTATAAAACTGTATGTACCATAGTCTACTTTTATTTAGTTCATGTAAAAAACAGAGAAAATTCCTTAGTCCAATGAACTTAATTTTTCCAAATATGTAAACAAAATTATTTAACACTAATATTGGAGATTCAGCTTTCAATTAGCAGCAACAATTTGTTTTTATTTCTTAAAACCAGTAATTAATTTACATCTGTCAGGCTGCAATGTGCATAATCTTATCTATCAGTAACTCTCAGAAATAGGATTGCATTTTAACCACCACAATTTGTACAGTATCTCTCCCTCTAGTGGTGGTTTGTTGTCATTCTTTTAGTGCTCTTCTCTGTCCCACCAGCATGAGACTGTCCAGTCTGAGCTTAGAGAAAAACAGGACGACATGGACCAGCTCATCAGCACAGTCGAGGACCTGCAGAGAGAGCTTGAGAAGATTCCCAACTCAGATATGAGCTCCATCCAGAAAGACATGGAGACATTAAGGGACCAGTGGCTCGAGGTGAGTGATGCTCAAACAAACATGCCATGCCACATATCTGTTTCAGTAAAGAGGTTTCAATAGCAAAAGTCACAGTCCCATAGTGCAGTCTTACCCAGGAACTAGTGCGTCTTGCTTGAGTGTAATAATAATAATAGTGTTGTGACATTCGTATATTGTGGTTGTATATGATTTTTCCATAAACTTTCAATAGTGTTTCCCTCATGTCTGGAGCTGAAATATGATAACGACTATTAGTATGAAAAGCCTTGTGTAGTTGTTTACTGTGACCATGAAAAAAAAATCAATTACAACGTCTGCCGTATAGCTCCGCCAAACACTTGCACTGCTCCTCTCTTAATGATCTTTATTTCTGTCTGTTTTTTCCTTTTTTCCATTTTTTCCTCTATGGGATTTATTTGGCTGCTCAGCTGTCACAAATGAGACAGAAATATAAACAAGTCTAGACGCGNTCTCTCTCTCTCTCTCTCTCTCTCTCTCTCTCTCTCTCTCTCTCTCTCTCTCTCTTTCTCATGCCCACATCTGTCAAACCAATTAAGTCTAGATTTCCTCCCATCTCCCAGTAAAGCATACCATCCCTTATTACAGGGAGACAGAGAGGGAAAACTCAACACAAAGAGGAAAATAAATCCCCACCTCATGGTGATTGAAATGTATTCTGTCCTCAGGTCTCAGAGAGAATACAAACCAATGCAGAAAGACTGGGCTACTGTGTGACCCTATGGGACGACCTCAAGACCATGGAACAGGATATCAACCAATGGGCTGCCACTTCCATTGCTGATCTCACTGACAGTGTATCTAATCTCAGTGACAAGGAGAAGACAGAGATCCACCTTGCCACCTTTCAGGTCACCTCAATATGGACAGTCTGCATGAATGAGTGTTTGAATTATGTTGGTGGTGTGATATTCAGAATGAGTTCATAGCGGGTGTGATTTAATTGAAACATCTTGGTCTCTCTGATCTGCAGGCTCAGGTTGAGAAGAGGGAGCAGAGGCTGGATGCCCTACAGGACAGAGTGATGGAGCTAAAAGAGCGAGCCAAGCTGCAAGAAACCCCACTACAAATGCAGGTGAATATGGTGTCAAAAAGAGAAATACAGGACGTCTTTGGTAAAATTATTGTGGGTCATTGTGTGGGCTTAGAAACTGCAACTTTATTCAACAATTGATAATTTGTTCTTAATGACAACATGTTGAACATTATGTATATGTTATAACTTAAATTCTATCACTGCATCTGAGTTTTAACTTATAACAAATAGAGTGAAAGTGGGAGTGCTTTTGGCTTAGCAACTATTTTAGCTGAAGAAAGTGAACATTAAACAATGAAAACTAACCTATTTTAACCCTAAATGTTTGTTATTCAGAAATGGTTACATTTGCTAAATGTTCAGTTGTTAAATGAATATGTTGGTAGTGCGTTGTATTGTTTTGAGTGTGTTGCTGTTACAGGTTTGTTTGTAGATATGGCATTTCCTCTAAAACTGCATTAAGTATAGATTGCAAAACTAGAATAAAACTTCAACATATGCATGTATACATTGCTACAAAGCAAATTAATTGCGTAATGCTTTACAGATATTTGAATATATTCTTTCCTGTGTGAATTTTGTTTATTTCTGATTTTGTTTGTCTAATGCTGCTAAATGTCTCTGATTGAACCAGGTGCTTGAGTCAGACCTGAGGAAGAAACTGGCCCATGCGCAGGAGGTGTACAACCAGGCCAAACACACTCTGACCTACTTCAGTTTTCAGAAGCAGCGACTGGAGGACCTCATGTCGCAAATGGCCGAGCGGTTGTCGACAGTTGAGGGCTCCTTGTCTGACCTCACTGAAGCAACTTCACCTGAAGATATCGGTACCGTTAAGGTATGACATTGCCATTTCTTTTTATATGGCACAGCAGCACAGTAATTACAAAAGTAATATAGAAACTGTATATCAGAATTAACCTATGTCCATCATTTTCTTCTCAAGAAGTTCATAACTACCAACCATGCACTACATAAATGATATCAATATCAGAGCTGGCAAAATCTCTTCTCTGTGACACTTCTGCAGGACACATACAGTACTTGTGTCACTGTCTACTCATTCCTTAATGATGAACATATGTGCAGTCTTTGCTTGATATTCCTGTCTACTCTTCTGTTACAGGACCTGCAGACTGTTGTTCAACAGCAGAGGGCTGACATGGACTCAGCTAGAGATGCTCTGAGTGCCTTGTGCAGGTCACATCCCTCTCCGGAGCTCTCTCGCCTATCCTCTGACCTCACGTCTATTGCCAAGCGAACAGAGGCTGTTGCCCAGCGCTGTGCCAAGGCCAGGGGCAACCTTCAGGATGGGCTACAGCTTCACTTCAACGGTAACAGATATTACTGGAACAATTTTTGGTTAGATTTTGATTCATGGAATTAGATTTAGGCTGAAGAGTGCTTTTCGAGAGTGCTTTATTTATCTTTACCTCTATCAATATTTTAGTAATTTTTGTAACAGTAGCAGCACTAAGGGACCCACTGAAACATAAAATGTTAATAACACTTAACATCTCATAATCACCCACTGAAACAGTGTACTACTACACAATGCATGTCATTTGTTCATGTTGGCGGTGCAGCAGATTTAGAGTTGATTATCCAATATTTTCCCCCAGAGCACACTCAAACCGCCCACCACAACCCACACCACATTGACACACTGTCTGGTACACCAGTGCGCTTTCATTGCTCAGACACACACCTGTGCCTTGGAGAGTAATGGTGCTCTTGTCACATCTGCTCTTGAGGGAGTCATTTTGGGCTTGTTGCCAAGGCAACCTGGTGCTGCACAGTGTGGACACGCCCACGCTTCCCATCTGCCTCAACACATCTCTAGCTCTCAGTCTTATACATGTATATGTATATAGCTAAAAGAAAATACATATCTCTGCTTTTCTTTTTACTGTAAATTCATTTTACTCAGCTTGTCATAATTATATAATTTCCTTTTTTTTCATCTTACCTTTTCTTTCTGTTCGTCTAAGAAGAGCTCGTCCAAGACTTCCACTCCTGGCTTGTTGATCTGAAGTTGAAGTTAAAAGAATGTTCAAATCAATCAGGAGATGTTGCTGTTCTTGGAGCCAAGTTGCAGCGGCTGAAGGTACTGTTATAAATGCTCCTATAGTCCTTATAGTTACTGTAGGATACTATTATTAATCAATATATTAGTCTGTGCTTTGAAACTTTGTCACACCACAATAATTTTAGTCTGAATTAAATTTTTATTATTAGAGTGAGTAATGATTATACCACAGTAAATTTGAACACAGATGTTGATGCTTTCCACATAATGTCCCATATACATTAAGAAATAAATCAAATACATGATAGGATTTGAGAGTTACAAATGTTATGTCAGTGATAAATCTAGAGCTAAAGGTTGTGACTTTTGCAGAACTCTGCAGGACCATGTCAGATTTTATTGGCCATATGTTTCTACCACCCACATCCACAGGTGTCATTAGAGCGGATGTCCGAGGGTGAGGAGCGTCTCTCTCAGGTTTGTGAGGAGGCTGAGAGGCTCCAACTCCACCTGTCAAAAGCTGGAGCCACACAGGTCCAAGAACATCTCTCCTCTTGTCAGAGAGAATGGAGGAACTATTTGGACAGCTGCTCTCAGAGCCAACAAGGTTTGGAAGAGAGTATCACCATCCTGAAAAAGTATGTCACTACTTTGTTACATTTTTTATTTATACAATGCTGTGTGCCAAGTATCAGCTGACTGGAAATAAAGCCTACTTCTCTCTTTTCCAGGTTTGATGACACTGTGGAAGGTGTAAAAAACTGGCTTAAGCAGATGGAGATCAGCCTCAGGAGTGAGCCAGCTCTTGGGGCAGACAGCCAACAAGGTGCCCCTGACACCACAGAAGAGCTGGAGAGGATGGAAAACCTCCATAAGGAGCTGCTAGCAAGACGGTATGTACATGTGGGTGTGTAAGGCCATATTTAAAAGATGCCTTATGATTACTTATTGAACATACTGAACAATAGCATATGACTCTTTCTTTCTAGGGACTCAATTGAGCGTGTCTGCCAGGAGGCTCAGTCTCTGTCTGAAGCAGGACGGGGGTCAGGAGGAGAGGTCAGGGTGACAGGCCAACTCCAGATGGAGCACCAAACCCTGCTGAAGGCAGCCAGGGAGAGGCTGCGAGGCTGTCAGGAAAGCCAGGCCTTTGGCGAGACCCTCCAGGGGGTTTGGGCCTGGCTGGAGGACATCCAGGAGCGACTGGGTACAGTGGATAGCACCATGGGGACCAAAGAGCAGTTGGAGCAGAGGCTGGACACTGTGCAAGTGAGAGAGGACAATGAAATAAAAGCAGCTTCAATTTAATAATCAACTATCACAAAAAATACACAACACAGCATGAGGATTAAATAAAATGAATTAAGTAGCTGTTATTGGAATCATTAAGCATGCACATATCATACTGTTTTCAAACTTAATAATTTTGTTTCAACTCAGGTTTTTAGTAAATATTACCATTGCAAACCACAGTTGCTCCAGTGAACACAAGAGGGGGCTGTTTGCTTGAGAACAGATTAATCCAAAATTCAGATGTGTACATCCAGTTCACTCTAACCTGGCTCTGTTTGTACAGGATATCCTGCTTTTGAAGGGAGAGGGGGAAGTCAAGTTGAATATGGCAATGGGTAAGGGTGAGTTGGCCCTACGCAGCTATGGCGCCGCCGGACAGGAAGTGGTTCGCTCTCAGCTTCAGGAGGTAGAGGATGCCTGGGCGACACTGCTTGTGACTGCTATGAGCTGCCACAGGTACAGAGACTGCCTACCAGGAATATAATCTGACGGCATGATCCCTATATAAGAAGACATTGTTCCACAGTACCATTAACAGGAACATACTGTATATATTTTTTAAAATGTTCAAAATCCCTAATTTCTTTCATTTGCACCATTTTCAGTAAACTGTGAACAGGTTTAAATCTAGCCATTTTCCTGCCTTACTTTACGTGCCATTAAAAAGTTTACCCTTGGGCATTTTAGAGGCCATTTACCTGTGTGCCAAAAATGCTCTCTCTCGGGAACAGATTATTTTCATCATGATAGATTGATGTCTCAATGCCATTAATTACCATTAGGTTAAATACATAATGAGAAGTATTAGTCTCATTTTGTAACTCTGATTGATGAGTCTGATTTTGTGTGTGTTTTTGTGTGTGTGTGTATGTATGACAGCATGCACATGCATCTGAGTTGTGTGTATGTACGTGTGTGCAGGTGTGTGTGTGTGTGTGTGTGTGTGTGTGTGTGTGTGTGTGTGTGTGTGTTTAATGGAGCAATTATGGCCCCTCCTAGAAAAAAAAATCATCTCATTAGGGACTAAATGGCGGATGGCAAACAGTGGGTCACACATGGGGTGTGTTTGTGTTTTAAGGGGAAAAGAATAACAGGAGGAGGAGAAGGGTATCAGGTGAAAGAGAGGTGTGTGTGTGTGTGTGTGTGTGTGTGTGTGTGTGTGTGTGTGTGTGGATATTGGCGTTATTTGTACATGCAGGGGTAACAGATGGCAAGGAAAATTATGGTGTATCTGTGTCTGTGCGAGTTTGAACCATGGGATAAAAAGGGATAATCCAGCATTACAGACTATTTAAATTTCTTGGCCATATCATAGGTCTGAATTATACAATGTAATAGTAGAGGATAGATAAGTAGGTATACAGTGTTAATTCTTGAGCATTTTATGAAAAGATTTATGTGCCAAGGTAATGTAAATTTAAATCAATACATGNTACAGTGTTAATTCTTGAGCATTTTATGAAAAGATTTATGTGCCAAGGTAATGTAAATTTAAACCAATCAATACATTTGTACAATAATGCACTAATGTACTTGTTTCATTAATCAGAGAACAAAAGTGTATTGATAATTTTTATTTAAACTTGCACATTTTCATATACCGGTAGTTGCATTTTCTTTTTTCTTCACCATCCTCAAAATAGTATTATGTGACTGTTTGAAGAGATGATCTGTATGTTTTAGCAGGTTTTCTAAACCCATGTTGGATTCTGTATAGATTGATCAGATTTGATCTTTCTCTTCATTCAAAAAGTGTATTTCCCATGTGGGCCAGTCACAGACTAACACAGACATCCACTGTCTTCCTTCTAGTCGATTAGAGTGGACTGTCTCACAGTGGGGAGGATACTTGGAGAGTGCTGCTCAACTGCGGTGCTGGATGGAGGCTGTGGAACGGGAGGTGTGTGCCCCTCTCACCCCCCAGCCAGGTCCCAGAGAGAAGGCCTCACAGTTAGAGAGACTCAGAGCTCTGCTGGCTGACCTGGAAGACCACCAGGTGGCGTTGTCTAGCCTGGAGGAAAAAGCCAGAGAACTCTTCAAGAAGACTAGTGATGCAAGTTTCAACCATGGTGCCCGCAACCAACTGCAGATGCATTTTGATGACCTGACAGCTTTGGTGGAGGTGTGTGGGGTGTTATTTTATTTTATTATAGATGGTAAAAAATCTTTCAGCAATATTACAGGTTACCAGAGAAGGAACATACATATTGTTTGTGTCCATTCTTTAGGAGAGAGTACGTCTGGCACAGGCTGTAGTGTTGGAACACCAGGAGTACCTGGAGGCTGTTAGGGAGCTCACTGATTGGCTGATGACTGCAGGAGAGGAGCTGCAGCATTGGTCTGATACGTCAGGAGACTCTGCTTCCATCAAAAAGAAACTATCAGAAGTGAGGGTAAGGAAGTGTGTGAGGATGCAAACAGTAAGCTCAAACTTGTCCATTTTTTATTCAGTAAATTTGATATTCAATATATCAAATATATTCACAGTAAGATCTCACTTCACAATATCTGTTTTGAAACACTTAATTAAAGAATATTTAACTTTAATGTTTTCACAATCAAAAGTAATATTGTTGACGATACTGGCATTGCTTTTGTATGACAGTAATATAACTAATTAACAAGTTACTAAAATTGTTTTACCTCTCTATATAATTAATGCAGACCGTTAAGAGTACATCTGGATAGTAATTCAAGCAACTGTTGCTGGTAGATTACACAGAATGTTTTCATTTTGAAGTACTGTGGGTTTAAGTCATGCTGTAGGCCTTTTTTTTTTAACACTAATGTGTTATGTGTGAAAATACACTCAATTTCAAGGTGGTATGCCTATTATCTGTTGGTAGCTGATTGCTGAATTATAGGTGTCTGAACCTAATATAATCCTAATTGACTCCTGCTATAAAACTATGTTGGGAATTGAATTGATGCGCAGTTTGTTCCAATATCAAATATCACAATTTCTCCTTTTTAATACCAATAAGTTTGAGTTTTACTGTGTTTAAAAAAATGCAAAAGAGGTGCAGTGGAATTAATGCCTAAGCTTTTGCCTGTTTAATAACTCTGCAATTACAGAGGAGAGAAAATATGAAAGGAGATATTGATTTGCATATAAATTTCACACATGGGTCCTAATTATCACATTATAAATGTGTGTTTGTAGACCCAAAGGGTGAAGCATTTTAATAGATGAGGAAATATAATTTGTTGTGTACACAAGCTAGCTGCACCATTTTCTCTTTCCCATTCAAGGTTAATGTTCATATCCTTCTCACGCACACTAAAATGATCAGATGCTGAGTTTTTTTATCCTTTTAATCCCTCTATCAGGTTGCTGCCATCGCATCATACTCATGTTTGCTTTCCACACTCTCTGCATTCCAAGTGCTACCTTTCCACATAGTGGAGAAGGATGGAGACAATGCGATTAATTACATAGCAAATTAAATAAATGTACATTCAGAACTGATGGTGCATAGGTAGAATCAAAGAAGTACAAACAGAAAATGATAGGGCTGAGATGAAAGAAAAAATGATGTTGGCAGCTTTAAATAGAATCAGCTGCACAACCGGAGATTGCAGTCTCCGTAGCCACAGTTTCCGTAGCAACTTTGATCCTCTCTCTCCATCTCTTCAGGAGCGTGTGGAGTGTCGGCTGCTAGAGGGCCGAGAGCGCCTGAGCCGCGTGCGTCGGAGTGCAGCCTCCACAGCAGAGCACACAGCGGCAGGAGGCTGTGAGGCAATGGACCGACAGTTGGGGGCGCTATCCCAAGCTCTGGAGCAATGGGAGGGGGCCGCTCTGAGGGCCAGGGATGGTCTGGAGGGGGCCCTAGCCGCTGCTGCAGCCTCGGAGGAAGAATATGACCGTCTGACTGCTCAATTGGAGGATGAGTTGAAAGAGCTAGATGGACGACTGAGAGGGTGGAGCCAAGAGTTGATGAAAGCAGAAGGGCGAAGCAATGGCGAGGAAGCAGTGGAGGGTTGGCTGCTGTCTAAGGTACTACAGCATGGGATTTAAATAAATTGTGGCATAATATCTAAATTATTTACTGTTCATTTCCTAATAACAGTTTATTTAAAAATAATAGGCTAAATAATAAAAACTCTTCTGTTCAGCTGGGATTTGGACTGGGAAACAGTGATGTGTAAAAAGCTGATAGTGGTTATTGTGCAGTACTGTACTATGTTAATTTTAGAGGAAGTGATTAGCATTGTTAAATTGAAAGTCCTTACACACACATACACACACACATGGACGCACACACACATGGACGCACACACACACGGACGTACACACACAGACGCACACACACCTCGTGCAGCCATACATCTCCTGCATTCAGCAATGCTTTCACTGTCAGTAATTATCCATTCTATTTGTAAATCCAAAAACAGATTAGTTTTGTAATCAGCTTTACTGAGATGACGAAGGACTGACAGCTACAATCCCATCAGTTTCCCTCGTTTTTTCCTCTCATTCTGTCTTCCCTCTCTGTCCCCTCTCCCCCTCCCCCTTTTGTTGTTTTTTGCCATTCTTCTCCATTATCTCTCCCTCCCAAACATTCCCTCTATCCCTTCCTTTCCTGATTCCCTGTCTGTCTGTACTTTGACTTGTTTGAACTGGAGTGTACAGTGATGTCTTTTTCGGCTACAGGGGTTGTTTCTTAGATACTCCTGCTCATCACCTCCCCTTCTGCTCTGCTTCTAACCTCTGCAGGATGTTTACAGTGTGACAATTTCTCTGTATTGTCAAGAACATGCTATACTCCTCCCCAGGCTTCTTTAGCCATGCCTTTCTCTGGTTCTCCTCAATTTGAGGCTGTCAAAGAACAGAGGAGGAGTCTTCCCCCTCCTCCGGTCCTTTCTCTCCTCCTCCAGCCTGTTTCCTGTGTCCAGGCTTGTTTTTGTTACGCGCTCGTTTGTGTGCGTTTGAACCAATCCTGCATCTGTGAGGGCTGACAGCTGAATTCCACAGGGAGAGAGTGTGAGAGAGAGCGAGAGAGTGAGAGAGTGAGAAGGAGGAAAAATGTGTGAGAGGGAATAAGTGGTAGGAGTGGGAGGAGGGAAAGAGAACGAGGAGAGAGGAGAG